>PITA01002248.1:0-167386 GCA_004023965.1 Spilogale gracilis | reverse complement strand
GAAGAAGAGATTATGCTGAGTGAAATAAGCCAAGTAGAGAAAGTCAAGTATCACATGGTTTCACTTACTTGTGGAGCATAAGGGGTAATACAGAGGACAGTAGGAGAAGGAAAGGAAATGGGAAGTAGGGTAAATCAGGGAGGGAGATGAAACATAAGAGACTTTGGACTCAGAAACAAACTGAGGGACTTGGAGGGGAGGGGATGGGGGGATGGGTGAGCCTGGTGGTGAGTATTGAGGGCACGCATTGCATAGAGCACTGGGTGTGGGGCATAAACAATGAATCTTGGAACACTGAAAAAATAAAAAATAATAAAAAATTTAAAAAAAGCATATCTTCAACAGCATACCACTTCAATTGTCAATAGCTCAATATGTTTCTCTAAAAGACACAGCTTCCTTTTCAAAATAGAACCACAAAACCATTATGGTAGTATTACACCAAATAAGGCAAATAAATCATAGCTTAATATCATCCAGGATCCCTGCAGTGTTCACATTTCCCAGAATATCCATGAAAAAAAATAAAGAACAATTAGTAAGTTGTTCAAGTTACTACGTTCAGATCAGGATCCAAACAAGCTCTATGCGTTGAACTAGGTGTTTCTCAAATCTCCTTTTAACATAGATTCTAGACTCCTCCAGCAGTTCCTTCCCTTCCTCTCACTCTTCCCATCCTGCCCAAACCCACCCTACTAGTTATCTATCTGCTGCATAACAAATGACCCCAGAGCTTAGTGCTTTAAGACAACAAAGACATCCCACAATTGTGGGACAGGAATCTGGGTGTGGCTTCTTCCAGCTCAGGGTCTCATGGCTGCCCCTGCCTCAGTGTCTGCCTGGGGTCTGTGGTCTCATCTGTACGCTTAGCTGGGGAAGAGTCTGCTTGGAAGCTCACTCAGTAGACAACAGCTCACAACTCGGCAACTTGTTTCATCAGAGTGAGCAAAGGAGAGAGAGGGAGCCAGTGAGCTGTGGGTCTCATGTATGCATGCATGCACCAGATTCAGCCCAAAAACTACTGAAACACAGCCTGATGGGCTGCACACCCCCCTCCCAGCTCCTGACTCAGCAGGCCTGGGTGGGGCCCAAGAATACCCATTTCTAACAAGTTCCCAGGTGATGTTGAGGACCACACTTTGGGAACTACTGAATTATAGGGACCTCCTCTCCTTCATTTTTAATTTCTGCATGACATTTTATCTGTTGATGGGACATTTAAGAATTCCCAGGTAAAAAAATATAAATTTGCTTATACTCCAATTCATAAATGAGTAAAGTGTACTTGAAAAAATGGCAAAGAAGTTATTCATCCCAAATTCCAAATAAATGGTACATGAACTCATGGGGAAAAAAAAAAAAAAAGAATTCCCAGGTAAGGACCCTGATTTCAATCCTGCCTGCAAATAAGAATTATTTGGCAAGCTTTTTTTTTAAAAAAGATTTTATTTATTTATTTGACAGAGAGAAACACAGCGAGTGAGGGAACACAAGCAGGGGGAGTGAGAGAGGGAGAAGCAGGCTTCCCGCCGAGCAGGGAGCCTGATGTGGGGCTCAATCCCAGATCTCCGGAATCATGACCTGAGCCGAAGGCAGTCGCTTAACCAACTGAGCCACCCAGGCGCCCGTTGGCAAGCACTTAAAAAGAAAAATACACTTACAGGCCCCATTCAAGATCTATTTAATCAGAAAATAGGGTGGGGGAGTTCTGGAGGTTTGGGTTTTTTTTTAAGTTTTTATTCATTTGAGAGAGAGAGAGCATGGATGTGAAAGAGAGAGCGAGAGAGAGAAAGAAAGCATGAGTTGGGAGGGCAAGAGTAGAGGGAGAGAGCCAAGCAGGGAGCCTAACTCGGGGTTTGATCCCAGGACCCCAGGATCATGACCTGAGCCAAAGGCAGATGCTTAATCAACTGGGCGACCGGCGCCTCCCTGGTGGTATGTTTTTAAAACTGCATGTGATCGCTCCTCTGTGGCCAGGGTTGAGACCCACTGAGCTAGGAGAAGAAGTTGGCCCCTGACAAATCCCTTTGAATACTCACAGGGGTATCAACTCCCGGGGTTTACTAGGGGTATCCCTCATAGGCCGGGCTCTGCACGTGTACCTTCTCTCAACTTCCCAAAGGTCCTGCATGTCACGGGCTATGACTCATTACCCCCATCCCACAGATAAGGAGACTGAGGCTCACACAGAAGGGCCTTGCCGAAGGTCACCCAGTATGGGGATTTTCAAAGAGACCCGCAAATTCCTTGGCATGCCTTCTTTCTAAAAGTGCAGCCTCCCCCCCGAGTGTGGGTTGGCCTCAGTGACCCACTTCCAGTGAACGGAATATGGTAGCAATGAGGGAGGGTGACTTAAGTGACATGCTCATCCTAGGCGTCCTTCTTGCTCCCCATCTGGAATCACACAGGCTGGGGAAGGCCGGCGGCCATGCTGTGAGGATGCTCAAGAACAGAGGCCTCCTGCCCACAGCCAGGTGAGTGAGCCACATGGAAATGGGTCCTCAGGCAGCCTGTCAGGCCTTCCTGGGACCACATCCCTAGCTGGCATCTTGTCTGCAGCCTCATGAGAGACTCTGAGCCAGAACCAACCAGCGGAGCCCCTGCTGAACTCCGGGCCCGCAGAAGCTGTGAGGAAAAGCGATACCTGCTGAGGGTCAGGGTAGTTTGTGACGCAGCCATAAACTAATACATGCCACAAGACAAAAACAGGGAAGCATGGTCCCAGCGGTTCCACGCTTACGCCTGGCCCTCAGGCAGGGCCTTCCAAAGGGAGCTCTGCACAGTTTCAGGGACAGGTATGAATGAGTCCCACCCCACCCATGGCAAGACCTGGGAGTCCTCTGGCCTCATCCCGTGTCCCAGTCTGGCTGCAGACTGACCCTCCCAACGCCGGGAGGTCTCCTCCTAGCAGGACCCCGCATCTCCTGGGGCGCCGATGTGTAAGTGCCGTGGATACAAGGACATGATTGTCGGTCACCATGGAAGCTTGCAGGGCGCATGAGGCGACGCGTTGGCTTATTAGGAGCCCTTTTTGCAGGCAGTGCATTGGGGCTCTGTCTCCTGTAGGAGACACACCATCTTCATACCCTTAGCTGGGTGGGGACACAAACCCCTAGGCATGAATATAGTAACAGTAAGTCTAGTGAATGAGCCCGGCTGCGGGCTATTCTTGCCTCCTGTGTGGATTATTTCTACGTCTTTCAGCAAGGAAGAGCTAGTACTCCCATCTTACAAATAAAGAAATTAAGGCTCAGAAAAGGTAACTGGGTGGTGACACAGCTGAGTTCAAAGGCAGCTCAAAGCCCTTTTCCAGTAGTGGACGACAGGCTTGGAGCGCATGCTGGAGTCTGCATCCCCTTTTGGTGGGAAGCCCCCAACCGTCCAATCTAGAGAAAAGGGCTGTGTGCACTCGGGCTCAGCTGTGGAAAAGTCCCTGAGAGCCGGGCCTTGGGAGTAATTCCTGCCTGACCCCAGAGCAACTCCAGGCCCCGGGTGGCAGCTGTGAATAATGGATGACCCTGGGGGAACATTATGGCCAGTGATTCATCTCTGTGGCCTCCAAATGCCCTTAACAGAGAGGATGGATGGACTTGGCTACCAGTCTCTTGCCAGCTTCAGAATCAAAGGCAGGAGCCACAGGGGAATCAGAGGAGTGGGAGGGTCAAATGCACTGCCTACCCCTCCTCCATTTCAACCTTTAGACACTTCCTCCTGGGCAGCCAGCCGTTCCATTCCCCGGGGAATGGATTCTGGAGGCTGGAGGAAAGGTAAGGAGATGGCTTTGATGTGTGGTGGTAACGCCAGGGTTCAAAGTCCTCTGCCACATGGGAGCTGTATGCCTCTGGAGGATTTACTCACTCCTACTGAGACTCAGTTTCCTCACCTGTAAAGGGTGGGGAAAAGCTTCTATTTCATGGAGTTGCCAGGGCCTTCAATGAGTTAATAACACAAATAAACTGCTTGCCGAGTTACCTGGCGCACAGTAGGTACTCGATAAATGCTAGTCAGTGTTCTCCTGCTATGTACCAAGCAGCGTGGCAAGCACTCTGCATACTTTAACTCATGGAATCTCCAAACTAGCCAAGGGCAGTAGCCGCTAGAATTCCTATTTTACAGATGAGGAAACTGAGGCTCACAGACATGAAGTGTAAGATCTCATGGGCAAGCCATAAGAGAATCAGAATTTGAACTCAAAACTCAGGGAACTATTTCTAGTATACTGAAGAGTCCCAGTCGAATGTCCTGGCCCCCGTCCCCCAAGTACACCTGTCACCCTCCAAAAGCTCCTAGGCTTATACAACCAATCCATACCTCACACCATTTATACAAGAATCAACTCTAGATTAAAGACTTAAACGCCAAAAACAAACAAAAACCACTTAAAAATCTTCTGTAGAAATTACAGATAAATATCCTTTAGAATTTGATGTTGGGAAAGATGATAGATTATGAACTCCTATGTCTAGAACAATGCTTCAGAACCTTAGTAGAAAGTACAGGTGAATCTATTTTAGACCTTAGGTTGTGAAAGACATTCAGCTTTATGAGAGACCACAGAAATGCAAATCAAGGTCTCAGCTGGAAACAGGTTTATACTCAATTGGCAAACATTTTCAAATCTAATAATACGAAGTGTCGGAGAGGACGTGGATCATATGTGTTGCTGGTGGGAGTGTAAATAATACGACTTTTAAAAGCTATTTTCTATTGTCTCCTAAAGCTGAACACATATTCTGAGTCCTGGTGAACACCCAGAGGGACTCCTGCATGCACGTACCCAGAGCCGTTCATAGGAACATCCAAATAACACTTCCAAGCAGCAGATGCCTGGATGCCACCTAAAAGGCCATCCACAAGAGAGCAGCAGTACGCTGAGCGGGTGGAGTACGACAGGACTGGTAAAACAAGTGAACTCGTATAGGTCTTAGTTACGTACTATTACATGAAGAAATTAAGGCCCAGAAGATTCATACAACTCGATACATTTTTTTGGTTGTCTGGATGCCCTTGTTATGGATGGGATTGTGTTTCTCCCCTCCAAATATACTAAAGTCCTAATTCTTGGAACCTATAAATCTGACCCTATTTGAAAATAGAGTCTTTGTAGATGTGATCAATTAAGTTTTGATAAAGTCCTATTGGGGTTAGAATGGAACTCACTCATATATGGTTGAAACTAGTTTTTTTTTTTTTTTGGACAAGGGTGACAAGAATACCCAGTGGTGAAAAAAAGTCTCTTCAATAAATGGTGCTGGGGGGTGACTGGGTGCCTCAGAGGGCTGAGCGTCTGACTCTTGATTTCAGCTCAGGTCATGATCTCAGTGTCCTGGGATCAAGCCCCATGTGATGAACCCTGTGTTGGTGAGCTCCAGTCTCAGTGGGGAGTCTGCTGATCCCCCTCTGCCCCTCCACTGGCTCACTTGTGATATCTCTCCCTTTTTCTCTCCCTAAATAAATATTAAATAAATAAACGGTATTCAGAAAACTGGATAGCTGCATGCAAAAGAATCAAACCAGACCCTGTCTTATACCACTCACAACAATCAACTCAAGGGGCGCCTGGGTGGCTCAGTTGGTTAAGCAACTGCCTTCGGCTCAGGTCATGATCCCGGAAATCCGGGATCGAGCCCCACATCAGGCTCCCTGTTTGGCGGGAGGCCTGCTTCTCCCTCTCTCACTCCCCCTGCTTGTGTTCCCTCTCTGGCTGTGTTTCTCTCTGTCAAATAAATAAATAAATAAAATCTTTAAAAAAAAATCAACTTAAAATGGATCAAAGACTTAAATATATGATTGAAACCCATAAAACTTCTAGAAGAAAACACAGGAGAAAATCTTCTTGACATTAGTCTTGGCAATGATTTCTTGTATAAGATACCGAAAGCACAGGCAACAAAAGCTAAAATAAACAAGGTGAACTATATCCCACTGAAGAGCTTACACAAAGCAAGGGAAACAATCAAAAGAGTGAAAAGACAATCTACAGAAGGGGATCCCAAATATATAAAAGGGCACATACAACCCAATAGCAAGAAAGCAAACAATCCAATTTGAAAATGGGCTAAGGATTTGAACATTTTTTCATTTTTCTCTATGTCATGGCATTATTATTCATAATAGGCAAGACACGGAGACACGGTAAATGCCTTCAGTGGATGAATAGATAAAGAAAATGTGATACAAACACAGACACACACACACACACACACAATGACACAGAAGCATGTGACGGGATGGATTATCTGGATCTGTGTAATCATTCCATAATGTGTATCAAATCATCACATCGTACACTATAAATATATGCAATTAAATTAGTCAATTATTCCTCAATAATGCTGGGGGGTGGGGCACGAGGACTCACGTGACAGCAGTGGCAGAGACCTGAGTGACACGCGCGCAAGCCGAGGATTGCCAGGGATGGCGGCAGTCACCAGCAGCCGGCAGACGGGGAACAGATCCTTCACCAGAGCCTTTGGGAGGGAACGCGGCTCTGCTGATACCTTGAAAACGGATCTCTGGCCACTAGGACGGGAAGAAAAGACACTTCTCTTTAGTTAAAGCCACCCAGCTGGGGGCCATTTGTCCCAGCAGCCCCGGGAAACAAACATACTCTTCTAATAAAGTTAGTAGAAAGAAACTAAACTTAAAAACACAGGGATAACTTGTTGATAGCACTTTGCTTCATTGTGCTTCATGGACACTGCATGTCTTACAAATGGAAGAAGGTCTGAGGCAGTGCCGTGGCCAAGCCAGTCTAGGGGCGCCATTTTCCAACAGCATCTGCTCGCGAGGAGTCTCTGTGTCACATTGTGATAATTCTCGCAGTATTTCAAGCTTTTTCATTATTATTCTGTTTGAATTGCTGCAATCTCCTGATACGACTCGAAGGGATGAGAAGTTGCTTCTTGGGGATGAGCAGAATAAGTGGTTTCTGGAGATGGAAACTACTCCTAGTGAAGATGCTGCGCAGACTGTTGAAATGACAACAAAGAGCTGAGCACATGACATAAATTGAGTGGATAAAGCAGCAACGGGGTTTGGAGGATTGACCCCAGTTTGGGAGGAAGATCTTCTGTGAGGGAAATGGGATCAAGGAGCATCACATGCTCCAGGGAAATCATTCAGGTAAAGAAGAATCCGTCCACGCGGCAGATGTGTTGTTGTTTTCAGAACCTACCCCAGCTAGCCCTACCTTCGGCAGGGCCCTCCCAGATCAGCCAGCCACAGTCAACATTGAGGCAAGACCCTCCACCTCCACCAGCAAAAGCATTACAAGTCACTGAAATCTCGGATGACAGCTAGCATTTTTTTTAGCAATATTGCTTTTTAATTTAGGCAGGTGCATTGTTTTTATAGACATAATGTTATTGCACATTTTTAATAGACTTGAGTATAGTGTGGATGTAACTCTGACATGCACTGGGAAACAAAAAAATTCCTCTGACTCGCTTTATTGTGTTATTTGCCTTACTACATTGATCTGGAACAAAACTGACCATATCTACAAAGTGTGCCCGAATGCTTGCAGGAGGTAGGTATGATGAAACTGCACCAACAGCAAAGCAGGGAGTGGTGAAGACAGGATTCAAAGCAGAGATGGGATGGGGGTACCTTGGGATTAGATGGTGGCCATTGTTAGGGTCCTAGCTTTTGATTGATGGGTTATGGGGTATGTATTATGTTATTTTAATTATGGACATTTTTCAGAAGAGCAGGTCACGCAAAGACCAAAGAGGATACACCATGATTTGTATTGTGATGTGCCTATAATTCTGTGTACCTTAAGTTCATGACCTGAGTTGTACCTGTCCAGCTCATGGCCATCTCCCCAGTGCCCAACACAGGGCTCAGCACATAGCAGGTGTCCGATAATGATTGGGTGGATGAATGATTTAGTGAATGGGTGACTAACGGGCTCCAGCGGTCAAGTGTTGGGCAGGGGCAGTGTGAGTGCCACAGATGGAAACATAGGGCATCCCAGGGAGGGGTGTAGGGGTGTTCCCCCCCCTTGATCTGATCCTCATTACAGTGACACCACATATCCCAGGAATGAAGACCAGAGCTGACCCAGGCCCCACACAACCCATGACCACCCAGACAGAGTTTTCTTGCGGATACAAGAGCCCAGGGCTATCTCAGTCTCCCAGCAGGTGCTATGCCGGGCCCTGCAATCTGGGGATGGTGGGATGCCTGAGCTGTGAGTAGGTCAGCTCCACATCCAACCATCTGTCACGGACCCCAGTGCTTCCATGTCCCCATACACCCTCTATAGTCACTCCCAATATATGCTGCCTTAAGGTTACTCACTTTCGCTCCCTAAACAGATTGATTTGAAAAGGAATGGCTATGTCACTACCATAAATGGAAAAGCAATACCCCTGCCACAAATAGGTCACTGTAAACATAAACAGGCAGAAAACAACATGCTAGCTCAGGCGTAGACAGAGTAAGATTCGGAGCCCAAGGTCCGCTCTCTCCTGGCTAGCAGGGGCTGAGCCCAGGCCCAGAGGGACTGGCTGCTGCAGAACAGTAAATGAAGCTCTCTCCCCTTTTAGAACTGCTGTGTGATTCAGAGCTAGGTGCCGCCTTCCCAGGGACCCATCCTTACCTCACCCTCCAGGACTGGGGTGGGGGGTTGCTGCTTCTCACTCTCTGGGAAACTCCCCTCTGGCCAAGCAGTTTTCATTTTGTTTTGAGGCCTGGAACCCTTACGGGGGGGGGGGGGGGGTTCAGGGAGTCTCAGAAGCAGAGGCTGGCCAGGGCCTCTGAGCTGTGGCTAGGCACGGAGGCCCAGCTAGAAGAGTCTCCCCAAGGAGGGCCGAGACTGCTGTACTCCCCAGCAAGCCCCTCCCTTCCTCCGGCCCCTCCAGCACCCCAGGGGAAGCAAGGACAGGACCAGACTGGAATGGAGTGGGCCCAGCTGGGTCCTGGCAAGCCCCAGAGAGCCAGGGTGAACTCATCCCTCGCCCTTAATTATCTTCCTGGCTACTGAACATCTGAGAGCTCCGTGCCATCAACAGGAAGGACCCCTGGGATGCTTGGGCTGGGAGGTTCTGAGGGCCAGATGTCACCTCGGAGGGAGGTGGCAGGGGCCCTGAGAGAGGAAATGGGCTTGGGGAGGGGAGCTATACTTCCTGCTTCTTCTCTGTAGGGGAGAAAGCTGGGGCCAGGCAGGCAGAGGGGAGGTTAAGGGCAGGACTCAGCAGCCTACCACCTGGGGTAAAGCCAGGCTCAGAGCTCTCCAGGTGAGCTTTCGTGAGTGCTGTAGCCTCTCACGGCTCCAAGTATGGTTCACGAACCGCCAGCATCACCTGGACGCTTGTGAGGAATGCAGAGCCTCAGGCCCAGACCTACTGAGACAGAACCTGCATTTCACAAGACCTCCGGGGGGGGGGGTGTCTCTGCCTCGGTTTCCCCATTTGTAATACAGGATTAGAATGTGTTTATGCCTATGTGGTGCCTGCTATCTTCTGCTATTATCACTTATCACTCTTGTTATTGAAACAAGCACTCTGGGCAAGATGGAGGTCGGTCGCTAGTCATCCACTGCCAGCCCCTCCACATCTCAGCATCCCACAGGTGGGTTTCATGGGACAAGAAGCCTGGGGCCCAGAGAGGTGCAGTGAGTTGGTCAAATTCTACATGGGGAAGCCCAAGTTCACCCCACACCTGTCTGACCCTGTTACTAATGTTAACAGTGAATGGGTAGGACTGAGTCCTCTCTCCCAAGCACTTGATGGACTCCCAAACACCCACTGACGGCAACCTTACTCCCGCCCCCCTCTTCAGATGATAATGAAGGACAGAGAGGGTTGGCTGCTTTTCCAAAACTGCTGGGCAGCAAAGGCTGGATCTGAGCCCCTTCCTTGTCATGTAGCATTTCCCTCATCATTTTTGCTCGCCGACCCCCCACCCCCCACTCCCCTGTCACACGCACACAGTGTCCCTGCCACTCCAGTCATCTGCCAGTCCTGGCTCTGGGATTCTGAGCCTGCCCCTCCCACATCCTTACCACTAATGAGGTCTTTGCCAACTTAACGCTGAGTTCTGGGGCTGGCTCCATGGGAAGAACCTGCTCTCCCCTGTTCTGGGCTTCCAGGTGTGGCTGAATGGAGGGGAGACTTTGAAGGCAGCACTGGGCAGAGCCAGGAGCGGGAGCTGTTCTGAGATACTTGATCTGGCCTCAAGGATAGCTGACCTGGAACTGGGCTTCCCTCTGCTTCTCTGCCTCCCATTCCTGCTTCACCTCCAGCTCACCATTGGCGTCTGCCCACTTTGGCTAGGGCGGAGTCAAGTCAGGCCTGGAGGTCTACGGGGTGATCATTCACTCACTCACTCACCATCCCTGAAGTCAGGATCTACTTTGTGTCAGCTACCGTCCTGCAGATGTGGCGATACACAGAACAGACCCAAGCCGGGTGGGAGGGACACACCAAAAGTTAATAATACACTGTCAACAGTGCACGGAGAGGGAGAATAATGAAGGGAGACTGCTCTTGGGTGGGTATCTGGAAGATGAAGGGCAAGAATCTTGCAGCAGGACAGAACGGCCCTGGTCAAGGTCCGATGGTAGGGTGGGGTTGGGAGCAGGGAACAACCTGGTGCAAGGGAGGAAGGTAAGAGGCCAGCCATGCTGGAGTGGGGAGGGTGAGCAAGACCAGGCCGCCAGGCCTCATGAGCGGGGCCTTCCATCTTTTCCCAGAGGCTTTGCTTGATGCTGGGGCAAGACACTGACCACAAACACTCCAGCTCCCAGGATGAGCGGTTCTACCTGTAAGCCTCTTGCCTTCCAACCTGTGGGGGCCCTGAGGACTTGGGCCACAGAGGCCTTGAAGGACCCACTCTCACCCCTCCTGTAGGCCCCAGCTGGTCTCAAAGGGGCTGGCATTTCGCCAGACTGCCTTCTTGGGAGGACAAGTGGGGATCAGTGCACTAACAGGCACCTCCGTATGTCCGGGCACACAAGGCCTGGCCTGTAATTCCGCCTCCAGCAGGATGGGACTGCGGTACTTCAGCACTCTGGAGCCTTGGGTTCCTCATCTGTAAAATGGGTCGGATGGATAAAATGTGTTGAGCCACGAGTACAGGGCCTGGCGGTGGGGGTCTAATCATGGGTTTATTATGTTAAAGAGTCATGATTATAAGAGGCCCAGGGGCTGCAAATGCCCCGCAGCCTCAGTGCAGCCTCAGTCCGCCCCTGAAGGGGAGTTCGGTGCTGGGTCCTGGGTCTCGTCCGTAGCTGTTCCCTCGGCCACCGGCGAACCCGGCACCCGGTGGGTTTTCCGTAGGGTGGAGTGAACGGATGCACGAATGATGAATGAATGCATGCACGAACGAGTGAAAGACCTGCTCCCTTCCCAAACTAGGACAATCAACTCTAAGGCCCCGCCTCTCTCTTGTCCCCGCCCGGGGTTCCGCAGCGCCCCGTTTCCAAACAACACTCTTACCTGAGGGGCGCCTCAGTTTCCCTCTCCGTGAGTGGGCGGGAATGAGGGCAACCCCAGGAAGTTAGAGGGAGGGCTGCCGCGGGCGCCCCGCACCCACCCGCGCCCAGCGCCTGAGAGCCGACGTCAAGCCCGCCCCCCGCCCCCGGGGCTGCCAGCTGCGCGCAGCCCCCGCCCCGTCAGGGGCCGCCGAGGCCCCACGCGCACGTGACCCCGCCCCGGCCCGCCCCCGCCGTTCCAGCGCGGGCTTCCATTGGTTGCTCCTAGGGGGTCACGCCTCCGTCCGGGGAGGAGCCTGAGGTGCCCCGCCCGCCGCAGAGCGGGGCTCCTGCGTCCCGACCGTGCGCTGCTGCCGGACCGGGCTAGCTGGCGGGCGGAGCCGGGCTCGCGGGGCCGCTGCGGGGCGATCGGGCAGGTCTGCGGGCGGCGCAATGGTGAGCTGAGCTGGGCAGGCCGGGCGCTCCGGCTGGGTGGGGGCTCACGGGAGGGGAAAGGGCGGCCCCCCGTGGGCTGGGGGCGCTTGCGGGGACGCTCGCCGCGGGCGAGGGGGGTTTGGGGGGTTTCTGCAGCGGGGGAGGGGGCAGCTCTGGCGGGAGCGCGGCTTCGGGAGGAGGATCTGTTCCGGGGGTCGGCGCCCGCGGGAGGGGGTTCTTTGTCCGCTGCGCTGCGGCGAGATCGGGACAAAGGAGGCGGCGGGGGTGGGGGCGACGGCCGCTTTGCGGGGAGCGGAGGTGTCGCCCCGCCCCCCCACCCCCCGGTGCCTGCCGCCCCAGGCCCGCAGCTGCGTTCCTCAGGACGCCTCGGGATATTTAAAATTAACGGTGGAGGCGGACGTCCTAGCATCCGCCAGGTTGGTCCGGAGGGCTCCGGGGGTTAGGGGTGGGAGCGCGGGTCCTCGCGACATCTGGAGCACATATCTATCGCAGGTGTGGAAACTGAGGACGGGCCGCAGCGTTTGGTGCCGAGTACCTTCGGCGGTGACTGCGCGGCGTGGGCATGATTGGGTATCATGGTTCCCCCCCCCCCCCCGCGCCCCAGTCGGGCCCGGATGGAGTTGCTTCTCCAGCTGTCGCTCCCCCTCCAGCTGTCGCCCAGGGGGCTGAGTCCCTTCCTCCCTCTAGCCTTGCTCAGCTCCTCGCCTGGCAGGGTTAAATGAGAGGGTGAGTGGAGCTCGCCTGGCACCGCGCCTGCACGTCGCCCGCGCTCAGCACGCGGTAGCTGCTGGGGCGCCTGTCATCCTGTGTCCCCAGCTTCAAGCCCTGGTCACTCGGTCTGCTCTGGGGAGGGGGAGCACACTGGGGTTTACCTGGCCCTTGGGCCTGAGGCAGGGGAGTGGGGGCGGGGGGGGGTCAAGAATATGACATTTTTGTGTCAGGGTTAAAATCTGGGATTCGCAATCCAGGCTGCCTGGGTTTGACTCCCTGGGCGGCCACTTTTGAGCTGTGTGACCTTGGGCAACTGACTTAACTTCTCTGAGCCACAGATTCTTTATCTGCAATAAATAATAATAACACTACGGTTTTGAGGCTGAAAGGAGAGACATCTGTGTAAAGTGCTTACCTTCTCCGTGTCTGGCACATAGTAAATCATGGGTAACTTTCTTTGGACATCTTCTCTTATTACCAAACTTGTTTGGCCAAGTGGGCTGACCCTGTGAGAATGACCAGTGGCTGATTCACAGGGTGGGGGTGTGAGCCACAGGCCTGGGCCCCACGAGACCTAGACTGACCTTGGGGCAGCCCCTGGGCTCAGTGTGCACCAGCTTCCTCTTCTGCCCCCAGGGAACCTAGGGGGTTCTGGAGCGAGCTTCCTCTTCTGGAGGATGGACTGTGATTGAGTGGGTGACAGGAGGTCGAGGTGACACTGGCTATATGGCCGTCTACAGCCTCAGCCCCATGATGCTTTTTCCCATCTGTATCCGTGCCATTCTCGGTCCTGGTTTCTAGAGGGCGGGAGCCTTGTGCCTCTCGTCCTTGGGTCCCAGTGCCTGCTCGGATGCTGCGCCATCCTGAGTGACTCTGCCCGGCAGCGCTCTGGCCTCCCCATACCATCCTGTGTTCCTAATCAGAAACTAGACAGGAGATGTTCCTGCTGTGTGAACTGGGGTCCCCTGGAGAGGCAGAGCCTGGCTTGTTGGCACACCTGTCTTTGTTGCCCAAGGGCATGGCTTAACCCCTGGGGGCACTGCTGCAAATCCTCCTGCCCTCGCAGTGGAGGGGTTGGCCCTCCTGTAAATGAGAGTAGCTCCAGGTGGAGAGTGCCGGTGGTGAGCTGGTGCCCCGCCGGGCGCTGTGACACTCGTGATATGCCCAGTTAAGTGAGAAGACGGTGGCAGGTGGCCTTGAGGAAGAGGCTGTTTGTGGTGACGGGCCTGGACCAGGCTCTCTACCCTCCTGGGAGGCAGGTCCTTGGTGGTGGGATGCGGAGGTGATACTAAGGGCTCACTGTCCTCCCTGTGGCACCAGAAGGTGTGGTGCCTGGTGACATGCAAGCCCAGTGGCCCCCGGCCCTTCCATTTCCACATTTCTTATCACTGCTCATCCTCCCTGTAGCCTGGCTGGTGAGGTCAGGGCCTCGGTCCCATTGGTCCCATTTCGTGCAATGGAGACCCTGAGGCCGTTAACAATTTGCTTGGCCAGCTCGGAACAGTTCACGGTGGGGGCAGGAGTGGGGCCGGGGAGGTGGGGGCTTGAATCTGCTCTGCTGCTAGCTGCAGCCCCATGGGGCCTGAGCGTGTAAAGTCACCTACAGCCGGGGGTTAAGGCTTGGTTTTGGGGTCTTGTGAAGAGGAGGCAACTGGAACCCCGTGCTACCCGGGGAAGACCTAAGCTGGGAACTCTGAGGGTCGGCAGAACAGTGGAAGGCCTTTACTGTCAGCCTGCTGATGGCTGAGGTGGGGACTGTCCTTTTGAACCCACTGGTGGGCAGAGGGGGCGAGGAGCAGGGAGCCCAGTGGGGCACCCTCAGTAGGCTCTCAAGGCTGCACTTTAGAACTTGCTTTTCTGGGAGCTGTGGGTGAGATCCGAGGGTCAGGCCGCCCTTGGTCCAAGGAGGCAGGACAGGGGGTCCGTGGAGCAGGAAGGTGGATGGTCGGTCCTGTATGTTTTGGGGGATCCAGATGGCCTCGGGTTTCCAGTGGTAGCCTTCATCCTAACTGAGGAGCTGGCCAGGAGCTGCTGCAGAGGCTGGGGTGGGGCGTACGCTCTGCTGCCCACCCCCAGAGCGCCCAGAGCCTGCAGGCTCCTGGCTGTGCCCTGGCCGCCAGGCTGGCCCCTTCCTTGGATCTCCTGGGTCCCACTTCAGGGGTCACATCCTTCATTCTGGCTCTTCACTCTTGGGCAATGCACTCAAACTCCCTGTGCCTCAGTTTCCTTCTCTGTAAAGTGAGAAGTGCTCGCTGCAGGGTTGATGGGAGGAGGAAATGAGTGTGTGGAATGAGCGGTAGGTGACTTCGATGATTGTCCTGAGGGGGTGCAGGTCTCCCACATGCCCTCCTGAGCATTGATGCAGCGCAAGCTGTGGCCATCCCTGTCCCACCCTGTGTGCTTGCCTGGATCGGGGTGGGGGCCAGCTGACTTGCAGAAGAAACCTTGGCTCAGGAGGGCATGAGGAAGATTGGGGGAGGCCAAGCAAGTGGGTGGGGTCCCGCCTGGGCCACGGGGTGGGGTTGGGGGTTCAGGGGGACCAGATGGCCACCCTTATGCTTCAGACGTCCCCTGGGCTCTGATTGTCGATGGCGCCCTCCTCTCTCTGCCTCCTAGCACGTGGAGACAGCTGCCCCTTCGTGGGCTCAGGCCTGTTAGGAATGCTCCTGCCCTCGCACTCAGGCTGCCAGCTTCCTGGAGTCTGTTGGGACAGGTGCGCGGACCCATGCAGTGGGGTCCCGGGAGTGGCTTTGGGTTGGACAGTGGGCTTAGGGGTGGGAGCTGCTGTCCACGATCCCCAAGAGGGCAGGGGCCCCTCTAACTCATCACTAGGTCTCTGGGTTTGGAACACTCAGCAGGCATTTATCGAGCACCTGCTGTATAATCTGCTGTATATATCGAGCACCCATCACGGTGGTTGGGGTACTGCAAGGCAAGGCAGTGGCAGATGTGGGCTGGTGGGGGTCTGGAGCCAGGGAGGTATGGGAACGTAATCCCCCCAGAGGCACCCACGGGGAAAGTCCCGAATGATAGGAAGGAGCCAGTCATGGGACAGTCAAGGAAGAACATTCCAGGCAGAAGGAACAGAAAGTTCAGAGTATTTGAGGTGGGAGGGCGCAGAAGGTGTGAAGAAGTCTGGAGAGGCAGGGAGTTTTGCTTCTCTGCTGAGGGCAGGGAGGGTTGTGAGCAGTGGATGATGTGAGCAGATTTTTTTAAACCATCATTTCTCAGGAAATACTCCTTGAGTGACTGCAGGGACAGACAACGCACTTGGGGGCAGGGGAGGGTGGTGCCAGCGAGCCTGGACCAGGCATGACCTTGGCTCTGTGCCCTTGGGGCTGAGAGTCCTTCTGGTCTGGGGTGAGGGCAGTGGAAAGGGTTTTGAAGTCACCAGTCCTCTCATAGGATCCCTTTGAGCTGGGGCAGCCTCTGCCTCAGTTTCCCCATCAGTCCCAGGACCATGTGGCTTTCCCCTGGACTGGTAGGTGCCTCTTAGGTTCAGTGGCAGGTTTGTCCCCTGGGGTCCCTCTCTGCCGCCATTGTTTGATTTCCTACTTCCTGCCCTCAAACACACCCGTACTTCCCCTTCTGAATTGATATCGCGTTGCCTTCCTGGCCAGGGGCCTGGTAGGAAGACAAGCACCCCAGCAGGCACTGGACACAAGAGGGCCGGGGGGGGGACCAGGCGGGTGGGTGTCCTCCGTAGCAGGAAGAAAGGCTCACCCGGCACAGCTGGAAGGCTGTAAAGGGGGGTACGGGGGAGTACCTGTCCTTTCTGGAGGCCCAAGGGGACAGGCCCAGAGGGGCAGTGGGACGGAAGAGGCCAGAACAGCCTGTGCACTTGACAGCCCAGCAATGTGCAGGGCCCCTCTGGGAGCAAACAGCCTGATGGCAGAGGCAGGTGCCAACCAGATGGCTGCCAGGGTTGCACACTGAAGCAAGCTTCCTGGAGGCGGGGCTCCTGGGAGCAGGTGTGGGTGCAGAATGAGGAGACCGTCCTGGGCTGCGGGGCCTGGAAGGCGTCCCTTCCTGAGCTGGAGTTAACCAGGGCCTGCCAGGTTTCTCACCCTCCAAACTGTTGATATTTGGGGCCGGGTCTTTGTCAGTGGGGGCTGTCCCCTGTAGCGTGGGATGTGTAGCACATACGTGGTCTCTCCATAGAAGTAGACTCCCCCACTGCCAGTTGTGACAACAAAACTAATGTCTCCAGACATTGCCAGATGTCCCCTGGGAGGAAGGCATGGTGGCCCCAGCCAAGGACCGCTGAACAAGGGTAAGGGGACCAGAGTGTTGGGGTAGAGACCTGTCTGGCTAAAGGCCTGGAGGTCAGTGTGGCTGGGGAGAAGCAGGGGATGGGGATGCGGCTTCCTCGAGCCTGTAGGACTTAAGTGTTTTCCTCTGGGCGACAGGGGCACTGGCTACAGTGGACCCACGCGGGTGGGCCAGGGAGCCTCCAGGGAGGGTAGCAGCAGCTTGACCCTGAAGGTGGCAGAAGGGGAAAGAGTTCAGGGATATCACCCCCACTCCTGCCCAGGACATCTTTGCAGATGTGGGCACGGGTGGCAGGGCCGTACTCGGGGGGCCTGGTCCCTGGACAGATGCCGGGGTGTCCACGTAGCTGCCTTCCACCTTCAGGCAAGCCTGGCCTTGGCTGGGCGGGGAGTCTCGTTGGTGTGGCTAAGAATCACTTCTAATGAAGGCTGTTGTTGCTCAAGGACGCGAGGTTCCATCCTGTCTGAACGGAAAGCCTTCCCTTCCAGCGCTCTCTCCCTGTGTTGATGTCCATCTTCCCAGAGAAATGAATTCAGTGGCTAGCTCTCCTGAATGCTGAGGTTCACACGGGCTTTTCCCCCACCCTCAAACACTGGATGCTTGTTACTGTTGCTTCCTTGATGGGGAGGAGGACAAGTTAGAAAGCTCAGGGTCTTGGGACCCAGCAGAGCCTGCTCGCCTCAGTCACCTAGGGAGTCTGGGTTTTTTCTGTCTGCCCATGCTGCCATCTCCTTGGCCACTCAGCAGCCCCATCCACGGAGGAGGACTGTGAGGCCAGCGAGGTGCAGAGGCTTGTCTGAGGTGGGCAGCCGCGAGAAGGTGGTGGTTGAGCGCACGTTCCCCGTGCTCCAGCTCCTGCATTGGCTAGCAGGCCCTCTCCTGCCTCAGAGCCTTTGCAGATGCCATTCCCCAGAGGCCAGCTCTTCTCTTCCTGCCAGCTCAGCATCGGCCTCACCTCCCTGGTTAACACCCGCCCCGCCCGACATGGTGTTCTGGCACCCAGTCCCGTGTTCCTGGCATGGCACTGATGCATTTGTAGTGACAGGCATTAGCGTATTGACCCATTCGCGGTCTGGGTCCTGCCCCTGACGCCGAGCTCGGTGCGGGCAGGGGTCAATCTGCCCCGCCTGCCTGCTCTCCCCGACGCTGTCCCGAGTGCCTCAGTGTTCCAGGACTGCTGAGGGCTCTTCTCAGGCTGGTCACAGTTCGCTTGTGGACAAGGTCATCTGCTGCACCCTCTCCCAGGTGTTCCGGAAGACTTGGCTGAGTTACGTATTTCGCCCGTCGGGAGTAAGAGGCTGGGGTCATGTCCCTGCTTTCGATCCCTGTGTGTCTGGCCGTCACAGAGTACTGGCTCCTCTTGGTCCCTGGGCAGTTACTGAACACCTCGTGGGGCTGGGCTTTCAGAACAGACCCTCTTCCAGCTTCCAGGGGGGCTGCAGTGGGGTTGTAGATCATGGGCCCCTTTCCCTGCATCTCTGGCTCCCTGACTGAGTGACTCCTTTCTGGTGGCAGAAGCACCGATGGTGACAGGGGTAGGAAGTGCAAGTGGGCTACTGGGAGTGAAGAGAACACTTGTGGAGTCCTGAGCTAAAACAGCGAAAGCCAAGCTGCGTGTTTTCCACTAGGATGGGGGTGGGATGGTCAGGCTTAATTAAGACCTGATTTAAAAAGAGCCCCTGTTGGAGAGGCCCCCTAACCCCAGCCACCCTGAGCTTGGTTGCTGTCAGGGCGTCAGGGCCCCCTACGCAGTCTCCAGTGGAGCCTCACCCTGCTTTGTCTTTCAGGGCTCTCGTGTCCAGCCTGGGTTCCAGCCTCGCTGAGCAGACGGCCCCACGAGCTTCCTCCTGCGGAAGCCTCCCCAGACGCTGACCATGTCTATTATGGACCACAGCCCCACCACGGGCGTGGTCACGGTCATCGTCATCCTCATCGCCATCGCTGCCCTGGGGGCCTTGATCCTGGGCTGCTGGTGCTACCTGCGGCTACAACGCATCAGCCAGTCGGAAGACGAGGAGAGCATTGTGGGCGATGGCGAGACCAAGGAGCCCTTCCTGCTGGTGCAGTACTCCGCCAAGGGCCCGTGCGTGGAGAGGAAGGCCAAGCTGACCCCGAACGGCCCAGAAGTTCACGGCTGAACCGGGATGCGGAGGCCCTTACGCCTGTTTGCGGCCAGCTGAGAGGCATGGGAGGGGCGACACCACAGACGCACTGAGGAAGGCTTGACACCTGCTGGCATGGCCTCCCCTCGCTGGGCTTCATCACCGCATGCACTGACTCCCCAGGTCTTGGCTGTCCTTAGCCAGGATTCGGCAGCCCTGGGCATCCCCCTGGCCTCCTGGTGGGACTGCCCATTGCAGGCAGTGGGCAGGCCTGACCTTGCCGGGGCTCATGACCCCGTAGTGCTTTTGTTACTTGAATGTTTAGCTGAGCCTGTTTTTGATGGAGCTACTACTGTTAACGCGTGAACTCACAAACCTGTGAACTGTAAATAGGCCCTGGAAGCATGTGCTTAAGCCTTTTTTGCTGATTTTTAAAAATACTGTGTAGAGCACATGGGCCTGACTGTAGTCATGTTAAGCTGACTCAAGGCTTTGGGGGAGCGGGGGCAGTGTTTTAGACATGGAAGGCCCACACTGCACTTGGCAGGGGCCTCTAATATATATGTGGGGGGGGATACCCGGGGGCTACTGAGGAGCCCCAGTGGGGCAGCTGGGGGGTGGGAGCAGGGCAGAAGACGTGACATGTCCGTTTTAAGTCTCATGGCTGACCAGCCAGGGTGCTTTGATGATTTCTGCTTGGTTAGCAATGGATGCAAGCACCATGCCCCCTCTCTGTCGGTCGCTAAATAACCAGTTCCTGTTGAGAGTGGAGTTATTGCAAGGAAGCCACCGCCACTGCCTGAGAGCTGGTGAAGGACGGGCCAGAGCCCGTGTCCCGAGGGCTATCAGGCAGCCTGGCAGCAGAGCAGTTCCTTCAGCATGCTGAGCACTCCCCCCACTGCTGTTTCCCCCTCCCCCAGCATCACTTGGCGTAGGCTTCGTTAGAAACACCAGTGCCTGTGGCCACAGGTAGCAGCCCTACTATCTGAAACCCAGCTGGCCCAGGAAAGAGGAAATCATTGTTTGTAGTTGTATTTAACATTTTCTGCACTGGAGGGGCAGGGGAGGGGGCTCTGAGGGTTCCCCCCACTACCTCCACTTCACACATTAGTTTCTTTTCTTCTCCAAGCCCATCCACCTGCTGGGTACTGGACTTCACTTTTCCCAGCAGGCCACCTAGGAGAGTCTCCTGACCCTGCTGTAAGGTCCCCAAGGGCTTGAGCACCCAGGAGAGCACCCCCCACCCATGGCAGCCTGACAGCCCACCCTTAGTGGGCCCGGGGATAGGGCACATGGTGGGGAGAGTGAGTTTCAGGTTCAGGACGAGGTTTTCATGAAGATGAGGCATTGGTGGCTCTCGGTTGGGCCCGCACCCCACAGCCTGTATCTCCAAGGCATCCCTTGTGTGTATTTCAGTGAACTCACAGAGTTTGTTAATCCCAACACCGTAGGAAGTTCTCCACTGTCGTGATTAAAACTTAGCCTGTGTCGGCATCCTTGGTGACAAACCAGAGGCCAGCCTGGGCTTCCCCGAGGAGCGCCGGTCAGGCTGACGGCGGCTCCTATAGACTCAAGTCTAACAAGCATGTTGAACTAATGATCTTTTTGGAACCCCAAGGAGGGAGCTTAGGGAACACTTCATCTTAGCAGCATACCCTTAAATTGGGGGTCAAACATGAAGAATTAGCTTGGGGGTTGGGGAAAAGGTAGCTCGTTAGCCATGTGAACTGTAGGCAGGAAGGAGATGCCCGGGGGCTACTGAGGAGCCCCAGTGGGGCAGCTGGGCTTTGGCACAGGAGAGACGTCCCTAGCCCCTAAAATGGGGATGGCTGAACCTGAGAGGCTGGAGACCCTTAGAGGCCCCATGGGCCAGAAGGGCCAGCACTTTCAAAGGCCCCCTATAAAAGATCAGGAGAAGGCTGGCTTTCTGATGAAGGACCCTTGAGACCAATAGGGAAGGTGTAGGGATGTCTGATCCATTCCGCTCACATCTCAGAACTTCAGGCTTTCTACCTCTACTTTCTGCAGCAAGCAGCACACACCCAGGCCGTATTCCCCTGGAGAATGCAGGGCTGCTCCTGGGCCCCGCCCCGGCCCCTCCTCACCCCGGGCCGACCCCGAACATCCTCATTGGACTGTCAGACTTGCCCTGAGGTTTTAACCGGTGCTGGTGAAGTTCTGTTTTTGAAATGATGAACCTTCACTTTCTCCCGGGTTTTGCTCCTGGAGGTTCCTCCTCCCACGTACACCCCAGTTGCCAGGGGCAACATCTTTGCGGTGGCAGTGCTGGGTCAGGGTCGCAGCGTGCGCTGGGGGCCACCGGTATGGGTTCTGCAAGGCAAGTGGGAGTGTCTGGAGAGGCAGTGAACCACCACACAACAGTGCCCGCTGTTCCTACTGATGGGTAGCTACTTCCTCAGCATTGACGCCAGAGCCACATGCTCACATGGGCTTAGTGAAGTTATGACCTCTCATTGAATTCTTTCTGAATAGCCCAACTGTTGTGTTCTGGTCTTGTGACGGGTCAGTCAGGAAATCAGCCTTTCATCCTGCACGTCATCACAGGAGCAACAGTTGGGGAATGGGGAGGGAACTCTTTGTCAATGAGCCACGAAAACATGGACTAACTTTTCAGACAAATGTTCAAATGGGCTGTGCTACTGTTTCTGTCTCAAAGCTACCAAGTTTGTGCAATAAGTGGAAGGGATGTCATCCCTGTTCAATAAAAGCTGAATGACATTCAAGTTGATTTTCTAGACCACTGAGAAAATCTTTATTTACAATAAATTTCAATAAAATTTGCATAAATATATTCCCAATGTACAGTTTTCACCTCTGATTTCTTCATTGTCATTTTAAAAGTTAGTCTGTCCTGTTCTCATTGCTCCTTTCGGACGCCAGTGTGGAGCTGCTGTTGGAAGGCGGGAGGGTGCTGCTGGGTAGCCGGGGGGGACCCGGAGGCTCAGGGTGGTCAGAGCCGGCCTCTCGTGGGGGAGGGAGGTTTGTGGCTCTGTCCTTGCTTTCCAGCTTCCGTTCCATGGTTGCCACCAGGATCTTGAGCCACGTGTTCTCAGTGAGGAGGTTTTCCGAGGCGTCGGCCAGCTCCTGGAGCTTCTGCGCCAGCTCCTGGAGCTCGTGGGTTTTCTGCTCGTACAGGGCCTGTAGCTGCTCGCTGTGCCGCTGGAGCAGGCTGTGCTGTTTCTCCAGGGTCCGCTTCTGCCGGAGCAGCCGGTGCTCGTCCCTGCGAGCGCTGGACAGCTGGCCCTCCACCTGCACCTGTGCCCGCTGAAGGGTGCTGATTTCCGCCCTCAGCTTCCGAATCTCCCTCTCCAGGTGGGAGATGTGCCCCTGCTGGAAGACTGCCTCACTCTGAAGACACTCTTTGGTAGGAGGGTTAGCTAAGTTCTGGGGGGCAAAAGCAGGGTCTGAGTAATGCAAAATGAACCTCAGCAGATTGGGAAGGGTGATGGGAAGGTCTTCGGGGTATTTCACACTACGGTCCTTTCTGGAGAGAAAGGGAAAGGAGTTAAAGGTGAAAGTCCCGTCAACATTCAGTCCAAACCACACTGCTACGGAAGGCTGGCTGCTTGCTTCCCACCAAGAGACGTGCGAGGATTTTAATACAAGTCAGCAGGGAAAATGTTTTCTGGGCAAAAACTCTTTACAAAGCTGAGGATGCCTCATACGCTCCTTCTGTAATTAAGGTGGCTTAGCTCAAATATGTGTCTGTTCATAAGGACAGAGCCCAGCTTCCGATAACCTTCCAAAAGAGTCAAGAAACTCCCAGGCCCAAGCCTCAAGTTGGGGATGAAGGGCAGTGGCAGCGTGTGGGCAGAGGGGCCTCTGTGAGCTCTGAGAGGCCCAGTGGTGTGTATAAGGAAGGATGTCCTGGGACAGGACGTCACCCATGTCACTCCATGGCCGTCAACAGCGCTTGGTGCAATAGGAAAGATGGAACACCCAGCCGGATGTTCGAAATATTTCTTCAGCCAATATTTCTTACACATTATCCAAGGCAGAAGCTCCTAACGGGGGGGGGGGGGCTTATAACGCCCTCCCGGGGGTGTTTGGCAACATCTGGAGACATTTTTATTACTACAATGGAGGAGGCATCACTCAAGCCCTGACCCCTGACAAAAAGACCAGCCAAGGGGCTCCGAGAAATTAAGGCCGCCCTGCCCTGAGAGCACAGAACAAGGAAGGAAAATGACATTTGAAGGGGGTTCTCCCAAAGCTCTATCGTAAGTCCTGATGTAGAAAATTCCTTCATAGAAGTTGCCATTTAACTGTCTGATGACCAACATTTCTACCACATATGGGCCCCAGAGCCACCTGCCTGGCAGATACATATGGTGCTGCTCTGAGCCCCCACACAGGTGACCCATCCGCACCCCTGCACTGCCTCCTCTGTAAAAGGGGTATAAGATATCGTCGCTCTCCCAGGACTGCTGTGTGGATGACACAAATTAACCTGAATACTGATCATTAGCCAAAAAACAATCATCTGATGCCTTAAAAAACCAACCAAGACACCACTCATTAAAAGCTTACACACCCTGTCCACACATAAAGTCAATGGTCAAATATCTAAGAAAAGACAAAAGGTGTTCTACTGATGGATAGCTCTTTCCCAGTGAAGTAAAAATCACAGGGAAATTAAAATCACACATGCCCCATTTTATACATTTATGGAAACTTCGGAATACGTGGCACAGTCAAATATTTGAAGTATATAACCAGACCCTCCTTCAAAGCATGTTTTTTTTTCACATAGAGAAGCTTGCTTTGAGTTGGGGCCTCCCAGCCTTTCAACGGACGACTGAGAACCTAGCCCCTGTGAGGGGCAGACAAGGAAGGACGAGCGGAGGACGGCCCTGCCGCCGAGCCATGCAGCGCAGACCTGGTCTCGTAGGACAGATGAACTGAATTCCCCGGGAGAAAGCCGCCAAGGTACCTTAGTGTGTGTGCAGACACTCACAGGGCGGAGAACGACACCTGTCAGCACACTATTCTAGAGTCCAGTCCCCGAGCAATCTGTGAATCTACCTAACGGGTGTGCTGAATGGCTTCCCAACTTTCTAGAAGTAGTGAGGATGTGAGGTGTGAGCAAACTTCCAAAGAGGAATCACACTGGAATGTGTAAAGGGCCCTTGTAAAAGGCCCCACGGTGTGACTCTGCTCTAAATTCACTGGGAGTGTATACACGCCTCTAGCACCTACACGGCTAGATAGGAACTAGATAAGAACATGAGTAACAGGATATAAGGCCTCTACTCCAAAGAAGAGGGTAGGAGAGCGGGGGCGGGCTGGCTGCTCCTCTCCCAGGGCCCACACTACAGTAAGCACCGCACCTCTGGGATGTCCTCAGCCAGCCAGACCCAGGCAGAGCGCGAGACCTCCACACCATCACGCAGAGGGCGCAGAAAGGCTCTAAGACACCCCTGCATGGGGGAACTGGGCCTGCCAGGCCGCCCACCACGAGGGAGGACAAGCCATGCCATGTGGTTTCTCTTGTCCATGACTATAAAATACATGCTCACTGGAGACCAGTGAGGAGACCAGCTGCTAGGCAAATTCCACTCCAAAGAAACCATCAAATCTTGACACTTCCCCTACTTACTGCACACACTTTAACCTAGTGGCATGAGCAAACTTCTATTTTATCAAAACCCATATATTCTTTTCACTAAAAATAACACAAACATACGCATCATGAAAAAGACCTCTTCTGTTTCCTCCCTTGCGAGCGGTCAACTCCTGCCCTTGGCCCATTTACACCCTCTGAGTATGCTGAACACTCAACTTGGACCAGCAGATGAGGAGCTTACTTCATTTCTGACTACTCTTTATATTTAGGAAATAAGAAAAACTCCATTCCTGAGCAGTAAGACTTTGGTTTCCCAAGCTCTGCATATTACCACAGAGCTGAACACTCTTCTCATAGGCAGTATTTACCTTCTTGACTTTTCAGTGGTGAGGGGCTGCAGGGAACACCAACACATATCCCCACAGTGGCCACTTCCGGTGGTCTCCCAATAAAAGCTTGTCCCCCACACACCCCGACTCAGTCTCCCTATATAATCCTGCGTTCTAGCTGCTGAGAACTCCATGCAAGGGCTCATGCTGGATGCTATGACTTTACCACCTTCCCAAACTCTGTTTGAAATTCCAAAACCATGCTTCCTTAAACTTCATGCCTGACCTCCCCACACAGATGAAATTGCTAGTGTTACTGCCCAGGATCCCTTGACTGTGTGGCACTTTAAATGCTTCTTAGAAGGAGAAAGGTTCATCGTTGACAGTGAACAGAACAGGATGAGTCACATTCCGTTTTTAGTGCATGATGTGACAGGACCCTACCACCCCAGTAAGTATTCCAGCAAAAATTCCTTGAGATAAAGAGGAAAAAACAAGGGAACAATTCAATCTCCAGGAAGGAAGCACTCTCCTGGAGACACAGAGAGTATGGCTGTAGGACTTAGGAACCTCACTAAAATAATTCTGAAAATGCTTCCCCCTGAAAGATATCAGGGTCAGGTGACCAGTCCCTAAAGATCCATTCTTTTATAGACAAAAGCAAGTCTTTCTTTTTTAAACAGGGAAAGTACATCTGGTTATGAGGCTTCAAAGGCCAAGAGTTAATCTTCCTTTTAGCAAAACATCCGCATTCAACATTTACTAACTGCCAAGTCAGGCCGTCCCCTTTGCTTATGTCCCACCCCAGTCTGCTGGGCCTTCAGGGTAGTTGCTGCATCACTGAACGTGGGAGTCTGCTTAGACAAATGTGAAGACATCAAGGTGACAGCTCCAGGGCAGATGCTCACAGAAGTCTGCGCACTCGGGGAGAAGGTTCCTTGAGTCCCAGGAATGGGGTACAGTGAGGAGGAGAGTCTCCATTTCCAACTTGCACAAGAGGGATAAGGTGGTCATCAGCAGAACCCAGTGGAAAATGACGCACATAGAAGCCTGGAGTGGGAAGGGCCTGACATCCGGGGACTCAACAATGAGTGACTGTTCTGCCTCCCGTGAACGTGGCTCTTGACTTTCGTACAACTTTCGTACCCACTGTACTGTCTTAAGGCCAAGAAGGCAAACAAGTTCTGATGGCCACATTCATAATCGTGAGAACACACACTCTGAGAGAGGCAAAGTTCTTACCAAAACCACATGTGACCTTGTGACACCAAAGCCCTTGGTCCCTGATTGCACGTTTTTTGAACAATATATTGTATTCAAAATAGTTTAGTAATAGCTAATGATCTGCATTTCACTTCTATCAAGTACCTTAACCCCACTGCATTTTCGGCAAAAGAATCCCATCTGCCCAAATATTGAAAAAATTCAGCTTTACCTGTTGCAGGGAAAAAATAAGACAGTGGGAAGACGGTCGACCATAAATTCCCAAGGAAGGTCATTCTGAGACACATCAATCCTGGCAAAGGGAAAGATGAGAAAAAGTAAAAGATCAGCCCACGACACTCCAACCTGAAAGAATCTTCTCCAATAACAGAAGAGCCTGGAGCATGTTCTGTGGCCACACTGACCAGCCCCTCTCAGTGAGTGCACTACCAATGCAAGCTGGCTGCAACTCAGGCAGCAACAACCGATGCTTCCAGACCATGCAACTTTCCACTTCACACTTATGGAGTGGAAGTGACATGTCCTGAGAGTAAAAGTGAGCTTTCCAAAGGAAAACAAAAAACAAAAAACAGAAACACCTCATTGATACCTGGGAACAGTCCACCCACCTGACCGGGTGTGGTCAGGTACTTTAATCCCTGAATCAGCTCTGGACAAAGGAAATCACTGTGCAAAATACATCAAGACTCTGAAGACATAAGAAAATAAAGATTACACTCTATTTTTTATTATTTTGTAAATTTGACAGGGGCCACAAAACCTTTATTTTTTTAAGCAGATTTCAGATGAATTTTCTAACACAAAACAATTACCAACCCTGGGCTTTATTACTATTGAAGGAGACAGCAGCCCCTCCCATAGTGGGCACTCAGCTAGCACGAAGCAGCCCCTCACCCCAGCCTGCAGGGATGGATCAGGCCCTGCTGAAACAAGAAAACAAGGAAACATCCTAGAAGGAGGGAGCAGACCATGGAGGGCCACTTGGCCAGGTGGCTCTGATGTCAATCATCAAAAACAATGCACACAAAAGATGGCAATTTTTTGAATCATTAACCTGACATAAGTTTCCAGAAAGTAGGGGCGCCTGGGCGGCTCAGTTGGTTAAGCGACTGCTTTCGGCTCAGGTCATGATCCTGGAGACCTGGGATCGAGCCCCACATTGGGCTTCCTGCTCGGTGGGAAGCCTGCTTCTCCCTCTCTCAGTCCCCCTGCTTGTGTTCCCTCTCTAGCTGTGTTTCTCTCTGTCAAATAAATAAGTTAAAAAAAAAAAAAAAAAGTATACCGGAGCAGGGGAATGAATCAGTGCTGTGCATTTGTCCACAAGGATGACCAAACTATAGTGCTATAGTGGTTTTAAACAACTGAACAGGGGCACCTGGGTGGCTCAGTTGGTTAAGCCACTGCCTTCGGCTCGGGTCATGGTCCCGGAGACCCGGGATCGAGTCCCACATCGGGCTCCCTGCTCGGCGGGAAGCCTGCTTCTCCTTCTCTCATTGCCCCTGCTTGTGTTCCCTCTCTCGCTGTGTTTCTCTCTGTCAAATAAATAAAAAATCTTAAAAAAATAAAAAAAATAAAAAAAAATAAACAACTGAACAAAACAGCATTCCTGCCCTTGCCTGGGACAGCCTATCTAAAACATCAGAGTTGTTTTTTTAAACAAGTGGAAATGAATGCTTTAGTTATCATCAACCACTACTTTCCTTCTCTTTTACTTCAAAACAGAAAGTATAATTGGAAGAAATACATCAAAAACAACAACTCAGAATTCCACTGGGCTAATTAGGGCCTTCTTTTGGGGATTCTCATTCAGGCTTGGTCTATACACCTCCACATTGTGAAGAGCCGCATTCATACCTTTCCTTTCCATTATATGAAAAGCATTACTGTTCTAATAAATGGGCCAAAATCCCATCCAACTCCTAGCCACAACCTGCTTAGCCACTGCTGTCCTGTTAGACATAAATCACGCTCAATGACTGGCTCAGGCTCCTCTCCAAGGCCTAGTTCCTTAATTCCCCAAAGTGAAAATAACTGGGGCAAAAATGTCTAACTATTTTTGCACTTTCTTTACAAATGTTGCTAACACGCTCTCCAAAAAGATTATGCCCAATTCACGAGCTAGGTCTGACCATGCCAACTTTACTTTATCAACACAAGATGCTGTCACTTAAAAGCACCTGTTAGTAAGCATAAGTGACATTTTGTTGTTTTAATTTACATTTATTAGACTGTAATCTCCACACTTGTTTATTTATACTCTCCTCCTCTAAGAGAAACCTACTCAAGTCTCTTCTTCACCCAGTAGCTCCCCGCTGTGCCCCCCCCCCCCCGCCGCCGCCCTCTAGATTGTTTTACATTATGGTAAAATAGACATAAAATGTCCCAGCCTGACCATTTCTGAGCCCAGAGCTCAGCAGCGGTAAGTGCACTCATAATGGGGTGCAGCCATCACCACCACCCAACTCCACAACCATTTCTTCATCCTGCAAAACAGAGACTCTCTCCACTCAACAGCCCCCCACTCCCCACCGCACCCACCATCTACTTTGTCTCTATGACTCTGACTTCTGTGGGTGCCTCACATTCCTGCAATCACAAAGTATATGTCTTTTTTTTTTTTTGAAGATTTTATTTTTTGAAGGTTTTATTTATTTGAGAGAGATAGAAAGAGAGCATGAGCAGGGGCAGGCGCAGGGAGGGGAGAGGAGACTCAACCTTTCAACCACTGAGCAAGGAGCACTAAGCAGGGCTCGATCCCAGGACCCCGAGATCATGACCTGAGCTGAAGGCAGGTGCTGAGCCAACTAAGCCCTCCAGGTACCCGTGCCCTTTTATATCTTTGTACTTCATTAGCACTCAGTCCTCAAGGCTCATCCTGGCTGTAGCAGGTCTTAGAACGTCCCTCCTTTTCAAGGCTGAAGAACACTCCCCTATGCGGACAGACCGCATTCTCCTCTCAACAGTTCCTCAAACCTTTGCTCTTTCTCAGGGTCTGGAGTATGAGCACCTGATTCTGTGACCTGGTCCCTCACTTACAGGCTGTGTGAGTCCAGGCAAGTCACCTACTTTCTCTGTGTCTCAGTTTCCTCCTCAGTAAAAAGAGAGTCTAAGACCTGCTTCATGGAGTCTTCCAATGAGCAGGTCAGATAACACGTATATAGAAAAAACTCATGGCACGTAGTAGCTCTTCAAATTTGCGTCTAACCGTCACATATAGCGGACCCAGCAGGTGAAATACAGATGCTGTCTTTTTTTAAAGACTACTTTCCTCATTTCTCTCATTGAGCCCTTTTCTAGTGGAATCTGTTCATCTTTATTTTTGTAACTGCTTCACTTTGGAAAGTGTCCATCTCTTGAAGGAACTAGCAAACCCAGTATTCTTTGTCCTGATATTTTTTCCCTATGATTTCATCTTTTATTTTTTATTTTTTATTTTTTTTTTTTTTTAAAGATTTATTTATTTGACAGAGGGAAACATAGCCAGAGAGGGAACACAAGCAGGGGGAGTGAGAGAGGGAGAAGCAGGCTTCCTGCCGAGCAGGGATCCCGATGTGGGACTCGATCCCGGGTCTCCGGGATCATGACCTGAGCTGAAAGCAGTGGCTTAACCAACTGAGCCACCCAGGCGCCCCTGATTTCATCTTTTATATTTAATTCTGTCTGGAAGGCTGAAGTGTGACCATCCTCCCTCACCCCAAACAGCTTAGTACCTTTTCTAAAAACTCTTTCTTTGCAGCTTGTTTTTTACAAAACAATGATTTAAAAATTGTTTTGCTTATTACAGAGGCCAATGCCACATCCAGTTCCCCGAAGAATCACAAAACTAGAACACAAAGATACCAACGAATCCTGATTTCAGGAGTGAGGGGGAAAGTAGACCCGGTGGAGAGATCTGCTCCAGGTCCCAGGGCCGGCTGGCAGCACATCGAGCACTGGCCCTTTCCCTGTGCCGAGGCCCCAGCGCCATGGAAGCCCGTGGGTGCCCTTCCCATAAGATTCTGGAGAGTTAGCCAAGCCGGGCTTTGTCCTAGCAACCAGGTCAGCACCGCTCCCACACCTGCGCTCCCATGATTTCAATGAAGGCTAAACATACTCGACATCATGGAAAGAACACTCAGAACTCATCAGGAAAACTTTGGTTTCAGTGAGGTTTTGCTCAGGGCTTTAAACTGACAATGAAATCGCACCAAGTCTTACCCAAGGTTAATAAACAATGGGCAGACCCTTGCAAAGCACGTGGCTAAGTCCTAAGGAAAGACAGGCACAGGCCCAAAGTGCCGCAGGCTCCCTTACCTTGCCACAGTGAATGTATCCGTCGGCAGGAGGCGAGCTAGCTGGATAAAGACATGATTGAGGGATGGACAGAAGCCGCACCACTGTGCATAATAAAGCAGCAAAACGTCCTGGGGGAAGGGAAGAAGGCTGTTACTGGTACCCAGGAAATGGGCTTACATCCTCATTGTGCTTACAAGCCAGCAGGCATTCAAGAAATGCTGCTTACGCACCAGCTATGAAAAATCTCATTTTTAGATCTTTTCAATTATGTGCTTTCTTTAAGGGCTTTTTGCAGTTAGAACACTAGCATGTAACCCATGCATGTTGTGCAAGAAGACTGCCATGTGATTACTCTGCACATCAAACCTGAATGTTCACCCCAGAGCTGCGGCTCTGGGGATTATTTTAAGAGGGAGAGAGGGCGTGACTCCTGCCTCTCTCTCAGAGTCCATACCTGTTTTTGAAGGACCACTTCCCAAAAGGTATCAGTTGTCACTTCAGTGATTAGATGCTGAGAAGGGAACTGGGCAGAGTCACTTCCAATGAGATGCCTTTTCAAGGGACTGTAGAGAACGCTGAAGTTTTGAATAAAAGCCTCTAAAAATAAAGAGAAAATGAGATCAGCTCTTTGCTAAGTACTGGGAGAGTAGCTGGCCTACTTTAAACTCTACATTTAAAAAACTGGGCTGGCTTCACAGGCTTACATTTTTAACACTTCACCTACAGGGAAAACCCTGAGGGCAGCGTGGCACATTGAGAGGACTGCCCAGACCGGGATTTAGGTAACAAAAGGCCATGCAGTGTTAGGTGCTCTGGTATTCATTTAAGGACTAGGAATTCTCTTTCTTTTCTCACAGCATGGGTCGACAGATACCTGAGACTGCACAGATTAGCACGCCACAATCTTTAAGAGATTTCAGCCTACGATCCCAAGACTTCTAAACATCACTACAACGACCTCTACTATGCAAGCTGCCACGAGTGGATGGACAGGTGTCTCTTATGCTCATTAATTCGAGGACAGGGAGCTACAGAACTATGGTCTTTGTTTATTCGAGTTTTTCAAGTTTCCTTCTGGAAAGTTTACGGAAAATAAACTCAATTATATTTAGTGGGAAAACCTATAAAGAAAACCCACACGCAATCCAAATACCTAACTTAACTGTCAGCTTTCCCCTCCCCGTAAACCCCACTGTCCTCAGACTGCTTGGCTGTCTGTTCGAAGCAGGACTGATCTGCTTCACTCTTCCTTCTTCCTCCTTCTTCTAACTCTTCATTTTGAGGTCCTCATCAACAGTCATGTGTTCCACAGAAGAAGGAGGAAGTGAAAGGTGGCATGCACATATTAAAGAAAGATCTCTGTCTCCATCTGAGTTACTTACTTGGCTGTGTTTCTGAAACATAAAACCAAAATTCTCTCCTCATATGAACGAACCCTAAATCCCTAAACTGGCCCAGAGAAGCTGACTGAAGAGGCAACTCTGCAATTCATGATACACAGGCATTTTTTTCACAAGGACTCTTACAAGTGTCACCAATTACAGGACAACGGAAAACTAAGCTAGATTTAAGTTTCAGAGTAGATTCAGAAGATCAAAAGAAATCTGAGAAGGCATTTTTCAGATGACCTTTAAATTCAAACTGAACACCGTTATAAGCTCACTAAATGCTAAGTATTACTGAACGGAATTTGCAAAGTCCAATAAACACTCTAAAAACACAGGCTTCTTTCACTTTAAGAAAACTGGTGTGGGGGAGGGTGCCTGGGTGGCTCAGAAAGCATCTGCTTTCTGCCCAACTCCTGATCAGGGTCCTGGGATGAGCCCTGTCAGGATTCCTACTCAGTGGGGAGCCTGCTTCTCCCTCTCCTCACCCTCACCCCGCAGATTGTGCTCTATCTCAAATAAATAAATAATCTTAAAAAAAAAAAAAAAAAAAGAGGGCACCTGGGTGGCTCAGTGGGTTAATAAAGCCTCTGCCTTTGGCTCAGGTCGTGATCTCAGGGTCCTGGGATCGAGGCCCACATCGGGCTCTCTGCTCAGTGGGGAGACTGCTTCCTCCTCTCTCTCTGCCTACCTGTGATCTCTCTGTCAAATAAATAAATAAAATCTTTGAAAAATAATAAAAATTAGGGCACCTGGGTGGCTCAGTGGGTTAAAGACTCTGCCTTCGGCTCAGGTCATGATCTCAGGGTCCTGGGATCAAGGCCCGCATTGGGCTCTCTGCACAGCAGGGAGCCTGCTTCCTCCTCTCTCTCTGCCTGCCTCTCTGCCTACTTATGATCTCTCTCTGTGTCAATAAATAAATAAAATCTTTAAAAATAATAATAATTAAAAATTAAAATTAAAAAAATAAAGAAAAAGAAAAACTCAGTATACCAAAATATAACTTTAGAAAACCCAAATCAGGGCGCTTGGGTGGCTCAGTTGGTTAAGCAACTGCCTTCTGCTCAGGTCATGATCCCGGAGACCCGGGATCGAGCCCCACATCGGGCTCCCTGCTCGTCAGGAAGCCTGCTTCTTCCTCTCTCACTCCCCCTGCTTGTGTTCCCTCTCTCACTGTGTTTCTGTCTGTCAAATAAATAAAATCTTAAAAAAAAAAACAAAAACAAAACCCAAATCAGGAGTAATTTGTAGTATCAATACAGAATGCAATTCAGAAAGTGACTGGTCACAGGGTTCCTTGAGCTTCACATTTAGAATACATAATTTGACATTATGTAAATCAACATTTAGATAAGCCTCTCCAAAAGCATCAAACATCAGAAATAAGCTTCACCTAGGCTTAAAAGACAGCTAAAAGGACTATTACTGAGGGGTCTTTGAGCTCTCTCTTGCTTTCATACCCTCTAAAACTTGGAAATAAAAGGTTTCCCTCCCAACGGAATTCCTCCTGTGTGCATTTGGCAAGACCGGACTTTCCCTGTGTCTCCACTGAGGCTGAACTAACATGGCTTTTGAATTCTCACTTCCTTGTGTGGACATCAAGGATGTCAGCAAAGTCCTGGGAACAGGACAGTGTGGATTAGTTTACTGCTGCTGCCAAGCCCCAAGGGCACGCTTACGGATGCTTTCCCAGAAGGGGACCCCCCACCCCCAAAGTGGTATGTGCTGGTTTGCAACAGGACACTTGTTTACTGCACCTGATGCTTATTTGTCACAACCTAGGCACCCAAGCTCAGAGCAGCTTTTCTCAAGCAGGTATAAAGAGCAACAGAACAAACTGGGTCTGGTGGCCTCGATACTTGTGCATCCAAACCTATGAGACCAAAGAGGACGGGTGCTTTTACAGTTCACCACTTCCTGTTTAAGCACCTTCAGAATGGTGCTGCTGGGGGTCCCGTTCATCAGCCCCCCGGGATGCACCCAGCACAACAGCTTTCTACCCCTTCTGCCTTTCCTGCGGCCTGGAGCCACCCCACGCCACACAGTTCAGTCCAACTCAGGAACGGGACAGGCACTGTCCATCTGCTACACTGGACTCCTACCCCCCCCTCCCCAGGGGCTACATGACAAACTTATCCAAAACCTGGAGTTATGAAGTTTCTGTTCCCTTTAATAGACAAAACTGGCGGGGCGCCTGGGTGGCTCAGTTGGTTAAGCGACTGCCTTCGGCTCAGGTCATGATCCTGGAGACCCGGGATCAAGTCCCACATCGGGCTCCCTGCTCGGCGGGAAGCCTGCTTCTCCCTCTCTCACTCCCCCTGCTTGTGTTCCCTCTCTGGCTGTGCTTCTCTCTGTCAAATAAATAAAATCTTAAAAAAAAAAAATAGACAAAACTGGCTTCTTTTAAAATGATGACGAACTGCAGTCTAAAGATTTCAAGTGAGCTACAGAACTGACATCCCCCCAAGACCAAATGTATTGAGATCCTTGGATAAAAGTTACCGGTATTAAGTTAAGCAATACTTTCTATGTTTGGGGAAGGAAACTGCCCACAGTACCTAGGGTGAACTTCATAAGAGCTTGTTTGGGATCCAAGATATAGTGAGACTCTTCTTTCACATCAACAATTGCGGCAAATTCCTTCACCCGAGTGGCGCTTGGAGCCCCCAGCCTCTCTGCATATAACCAAAATAAATTTGAATCCAAAAGGTAGATGTTCAGGGTCTTGTTGGTTCTGCAGCTCAGGCCTGTGAAGTTTGTGCTACTCACGTCCACTTCAGGAAAGAGATACCTGTTCTCCTCAATGTGAGGAACGGAGCCTGGGGAATCGGCCTCACATTTCTTCTCGAGGGAAGAAAACGCGATGGTTGCGGTTTCAAAGACACCTTGTCCAGAATCAATGAAGCCTGTCACAGCCCTGTTTATGGTCCTGCAACATGCAGTGTAGTAGCTGAAGGGGCTGTAGGAACTCAGAAAATTGCTGCATTCTATGCTGCCTGACGCCACATGATAAAAGGTCTGCTCCTTGAGGTAGAAAGAATCCAGAGCGGCCGCCATCTCGAAAAAGCTGCACTGCGGCACGCCCACCGAGCTTAGCCTGCCGCCCCCCGTGGTCTGGTTGACACACAGCTCACAGACGTTGTGGGTCCTGGACACGGAGTGCCAATGGGGCAGCACCACGGTGTTACAGCAGGGGGATGCCGTGATCAGCGGAGGCTCCGGCAGCTGCGCAGGTGGCTCAGGTGCCAGAGGCCTGGACACTGGGCCGTCCACTCGCCGCAGGTGCTGAAGGAGCCGCTCCACCACCTGGTCCCCGTGACAGTTGCTGTACTCCAAGGCCACTTCGGTGATCTGAAACACAGGGCAGAGCCATGAGAGGCATGGTGATGGCAGAGGGAGAGACCCACGGCCGTCGGGCCCAGAAAGCACCCTGGTCTGATTCACAAGAAGCCCCGGCTGGCTCTCCCTCTCAGTGCGTCCAAGAGGAACCCATTACACCAAGAGCTATTCATGAAGAGGCTTGGATTATCTTTCAGAATGTGTCACTCTATTAACAGTGAGCCAACTGTGTAGAGCAGGAAGGGGTCTCAGAGGCAGACATCTCCATCCACCACACAACAAGAGCCAAGCTCCCCCTGCAATGTACCTCTGGGCTGAGGGGCCAGACACAGATTTTAAATCTCAACTCCCAGGTGAGTGCATTTGCCTTTAGAGCTTTGCAACTCTTCCATACCAATGTCTTCTTTCTTCACCTTCACTAACCGTCTAAAATGTCCCAAACACCTAATGAGTGGATCACAGTATTTCATGGCATACCTGTTTCCAAATATATTCCCACCTCACAGGAGGCTACAAATTCAACCTATTCCAAACCACACTCACCCATCCTGCCTTCCCCCATAACTTCCTCCTCCCCCTAAACTGCCCTCTCTAGGAAATCAGCACACAAAGTGGGAATGGCCATCCCTTGAGCCCCAACTTGCCCTCTGCGTCAGCGTGAGCCTCAAGCCCTGCCACCTCCGACTTCAGCAACAAAGCCAGCCCCTTCCTTTGTGTCCCCACAGCCACAGCCTCACTGAGGCCCTCAGCTGTCACAGAACACCACCATGTGCTCTCCCCTGCCTCACCTGGCCTCCACACTGGCACTATTGATTTTAAAATTACCACCCTAAGGACAGCACTCTTCTGCCAAACGACATTCAATGGCTCCCTACTACCTGGAGGATAAAACTTAACACAGTTTGGCCTGCATCTGCCTTTCCAGTGTCGCCCCAGCCTCTTTAGAGCAGGCTGGGCTAGACCTTCTCCATCCAACACACCTCAACACCATCCCAGGACCCAGCAGCAGGTGGCCTTGTTGTACAGTCCAGCTAATGGCGCCTCACCCCACCTCACCTGGGAGTTCCATTCTGCATCTTTGGGGCCCCAAAGCCCTTCCCACAGTCTCACAAGTGTCTGCTGAGATGCCCCTTCTCCCCACAAGCTTACGGACACTCACGGGTAAGGGCCCTATTGGATTTCTCCTGTTCTCCCCAGAACCAAGCACAGAACAAATGCCCAAGATCTGGTGAGTGAATGGCATCTCAGGGTAACAGACACATTCCCACGTCCTGGGGAGATGAACTGCTTTACCCTCAGGTCAGTATTCACCTGATTAGATTGACATTTCATTCTAAAACTACTTCCAAACTGAATACCTTTCACTACCCACCCCAGGTGTATAAGAAAAACAAGCAGGTCATTATAATCCAGAGGCATTTATTCCACCTACTCTCTAAATCAGAACCACGTGCTAACTTGGATCAAATCTTGTTTTTTTTTTTTTTTCAAATCTTGTTAAAAGGTGTTAAGTCACTCAGTATTTTGTTTCATGAAAGTGTGTATGTGTGTGCACGCGCACATGTATGTGTATAAAGCCATTTAATGAGTACTTTTCTAATTTCAAAAAAAACCCGAATTTTATATATGGTATTTATAGAGAATATTAATTTGAGACATATGCCTCTGTACAGAAAAATAAACCGAACAGCAGTTCTCAGACATTAAAAAAAAAATCACTTAAGATGATAAGAAGATAAAGTGTTTCGTTTTCTTCAAACCCCCCCCCCCAAAAAAACACGTCAGCCCTTTCTGGTTAAGGCTCTGACAGCACATCACACTAATAAGGTCAAGCCCATATGATCCAGAGGGGCCCAACAGCCCACTGGCCCCATCTGGGCATTGCCTTATACCCAAAGACACCGTGGATTACCACTCCTACCCGTGCCCCCTGCCCACCCACTGAAAAAACAAACAAACAAACAAAAAAACAGCCAAAAAAACAAAAAATTCAAGTATTTACTCAATTTTTTCTACAAAAAGCCCAAGTAGGAGTATACTAACGACAGCAGGACCTCCTTCAAAGGTCTTCTCTCCTCATCTTTTTTTACAACATTGCTCATAAGCAAAGCAGCCACATAAAGGATTATTTTTAATTGAAGGAACTATTTTGTATAGAATAATGCTCTTAAAAAGTGAGGAATTCTTATTTTTCTCCTAAAACTGAACTGGTTTTGACTTTATATTCCTTTCACACACCAGGCAGCCTTGAAAAGGCAAGTCTAGTTCCATCTTTACATATGAATCGCCTGAGGTCATACCTAATTTCACATGAACTAATAAGGAAAATCTGGCACATGACTTCAAATGTTTGTGCTGTCAATGCTTTCTTCCATCTTCTTAAATCGGACAAATTTTTAAGTTTGAACAAGACAACCATGACTTTGCTCACAAGGCTCACACACCGTGAACGCCTCAGAGCTGCGCCGTGAGAGCAGAAACCGAGGCACACGGGCTCTTCGCTGGCTGCAGGGAGCGGCTTTGCTGAGCAGCACACTGACCTGTCCCAGGACCTCTCCAGGACTCTCTGCAGAGACGCAGGGGGGTCAGTGGCCTGACGCTGTGTTCTCCTGTGGGGATGGGGTGTGTATCTGTGTGCGCGCATGTGTGTGGGCGTGCGCGCGCATCAGCTGGACCGGAGCTCACAGTGGAGCCAGCACACAGCCGTCCTCCTGTTTGTCCCCACCACATTCCACTGCGGCTGCCTCAAAACCCGTTGCCTGGCAAGGCCCAGGGCTACTTACCCTCATGGGACGCTGACCTCCCTCCACAATGTCAGCTTCCTCAACTGCCTGCCCTAGTTGGGCCTTGAGGTGGGCATGGGGAAAAAGCTTAAGGCCTAGACTATCCTATGGTTGAGAAGCTGATGAGTCTAAAACTCAGCCTGGGAAAGTCCAAGTGCAGTGTTCACCTGACCCTACCCCGAGGGATTCCTTACCTCTCTGCTCACACAACCCACTTCCCATCCCCACCAGCACCCAAACTCTGGGCTTTACTACTTCCCACACTCCTGGAACAGTGCCGCCTGGAAAACATGAATCACGGGAACACACAGCTCTGCTGACTGAGACTGTGCTGGCCATGGTTAACCCTGAAGTCCTCAAGAGTCACACCCAACGGCCTCTCCTCTTCAGGCTTTCCACCTGAGTCTTCTCCAGGCAGCTGGCCACAGCGAAAGTCTGTCCCCTATACATGTCCCGCCCACAGCCTCTCCTAACCTTGTGCCTGCCCACCCTCAGCTTCCTGGGACACAGCTCTCTGTCCTCCAATTCCTCCTGAGCCAAGCCTGGGGCTGACCCTTCTCTACCTTGAATTAATTTAAAAGCAAGCTCCTGCTGAGCTATTGGAAAGGCCTCTGAGACCACGACAGGAAAACTGCGCCTTCTCCATCTTTCTCCCCCATGGCTCCCTGACACATTGCTCCATAAACATTTGCTAAAATGAGCTCAAATGAAGAGGGAAATGTACTGCACAGAACACTTTACTTGGCTAAGTAATCCATAATACTGCTAAGATGCCATCTGGTTTTCAATAATCTCAACCATATGGTGAGGTTAGGGGAATCCACTCATCTTGCAGGGACACTCTGAGCTCAGAAGAAAGGCGACACAGGAACAAAGTGATTAAAAAAAAAGAAGAAGAAGAAGAAGGCCTGGCCAGAGATGGAGGAGTTAGGAGAGAGAAGGGAGATGCTGAGCCAGGGAAAAAGGCAGGAAAGCTAGTGTCCTCCCACCAGAGGCCCTACTCCAACAACCCTCCACACAGGGGAACTGGGTACCCATCACAAAACACTACCCCACCCAGGCCCCTGATTTGCCCAAATCAGGTAAGACAGACTTCTCCACAAAGAAATTTTAAAAGTGAAAGTCAAAGTCCTAAACCCTAGCTAAGCCTTGGTTTATACAAACCTCACCTTTCCTACAAAGAGCCTTAAGGCTCTCAAGAGTAGATGCGGTAAAGGCCTAGTAATTTGGGAGAGTGTCTTAGTTCATAAAATATCTGTAGGGAAGATTTTCTCCAGAAAATAAATCTTATTACTTTAAGCCCTCCCTAATCAGGGGAGAAGAAACAAAACTATTTCATTTCTCTCCTTTCTTCCTTGAAGCCAGGGTAGCAGCAGGGATAACAACTTTCACAGTGAGGCTCCAGAGTAGCAGTCAGGAGTCTGTCTGGGCAAAATCCCCATCTCCCTGTCGCCTCCAGGCAGACCATCAGGTTGACGCGGGAAGGCTCGGGGAGAAGCAGTGTCTGCTTAGCCTGGCCAGTGCTATACTGGCTGTCTGAAATTGGTTTTGGCCAATTAAGGGATCCTTGAGGGAAGGAAAAACTAAAACCCTCCAGTAAATCCAATTTGGCAATCCCAGGCGCTCTCTGGTAATTGTTATTACTCTCTCTAAGTGCCTCCAAATGATCCATGTATAAAATAAACTCACAGCCCGAGAGAGCGAGTACACCAGCTGAAACAAGAAAAGCAGGAGGGAGGGGCAGACTCCTGACAGCATCTATCTCTAGAAACTGCTCTGCTTATCTTCCAGACAGGAAAGGCTCAGAGAAACAAGGGAGCCCGGTATGACCACTGTTGCTCCTAGCTGCCTGGATGAGGATGGCCAGGGCTTGTGGTCGGGCCCCACCCCCAAACAAGACCACACTGAACCCTGCCTTTGCTGCTGTCCATCCCCTCTATGCCAATCCCCCAGTGGGTCATGGTGAGACAAGGGACATCTGGTCCTACCCTGGGGAGCCACAGCTTGGTTATGCCTGTCTCGCCAACTCCCCCAGACCTGAGCAGCTATCAGTCAACGGAGCCAGAGAGGCCGCAGCAGTGGACCCTATCCCCAGCACACACTCTCCTGCCCATTTATGGGAGGAAGGAGTAACGGCCATGGAAATGCAGCTGCCACTCCTGGCAGGCTCTCGGATCCTGGTGGAAGTCACTCTGAACGTGGAGTGAGACGTCCGAGCTCATGAGGTTTTCCTGCTCCCTAGGAGATACCTTTTAACATTAGGACTCTTACCTCATCTATTAAAGGGTGGCTTTCTGCTAAAGGATTAAAAGGTATGAATACAAGAAGCGCAGGCCCCTTCTTCAGCTCATTGTTCAGGAGGAGGCTCTTGCCGCCATGTGGCCGCAGCCATCGGAGGAGTGCCTCTCGATTTTCTAAGGCCCACTTATGGATGTTCTCAGCTGTGTAGTTGACCGCCTCCCTGGGAAAGACCTGTGAAGGACAACAACAGGGAGGGTTGAAGGCAGGGCAGGCTCAAGAGGCCCCGACCACCCCACCACTGCCCAGGTGCACACAAGACAGCTTGGGGACGTGACCTGCCCGTGCTCCTCCAGACAGAGTGTTTCCTCACAAGTGGATGTAAAGAGCAAGAGCAGCTGCAGAAGGGTGACTTTCAGGTCATAGACTCTCCCGTTCCCTTCAGCAGACTCCTCAACCGCAAAAGAACTCTCCCGGTCTGCTGCTGGCAACAATGACCTCTTCCACCCTGGCCAAGGTGAGCTATTACATTTTATTGGGTTCTTATAAAAGCATTATTGTAAAAGGATCAATGAATACCTATGGTAATGGAAGTTATAAAATCAAGGCTCATTTAGATTTTTACGCTGCTTCCTCAAAACTTGGCTCATGATGGCAGGAGATGACACCCTTGTGGGCAGAGCTTTGCATCTGTATCTGTCCTGGTCACCGGTACCCCAGTGACTAGAAGAACACTTGTTCCACAGCAAGAACTCAACAAACACTTGAGTGAATCCACGAATGACCTAGAACTTGTACAAAGCCACAGATCACACGTGTACTGAATGAAGCAGAAGAGAGACTTAGATTTTGTGCTTTGTTTAAAGTAGGTTAACATAAAATTATGTTTGAAATTCCAACCATATGGATCACTGGGTTTCAAATGAAACTCCCCAAAAAAAGGTGCATTGGAGGGTTTCACAAAATGAGATCTTTTATACTCTCCAAAAGAGACAATTAAATCGCCTCGTGACAAACACGCCCACTGGTTTTATATGTTAAAATTCTGGTATCCCAATAGTACTTCACTTGCTAAAAGGAACTTTGCTAAACCAACCAGTCAACCTTAGGAACCACAGACCCAAAGCAAACCCAGTGCATTCACCAGGGCCACTCCCACAGCCCTAGCTTCTGTCTTAAGTGCCTTCCTCAGTGCCCTCCCCTCTAAATCCACACGATATATATTGGTTGTACAGCAAGTGACAAAAGGAGGATGAAGGAAGATGATCAACAGCGAAAGCAGAGGAAGCAAGCAGCAGCTGAGAGACACGATGAGAGCAAGAAGGTGGCAGAGAAACCAGCGAAGCAGGGACTCTCGAAGTGGTGATGGCAGGGGTTTGAAAAAATACACTCAAACATCATACACACATTTCTATTTGGAAAACACAAAAATGCATCTAACTGCTGGAGTAAAAACTACAAGAAATACACCTAGCATCTGTGCTCTTAGGGATCTGCAGAAGCCCGGGGACTGGCAACCAAAGAGGCACCCCAGACAGGGCCTAATGGTTTCCCCACAGGCGTGAGACTTGCACACATAGTCAAGGGGACCCCAGGTTCAATGGGCTGGATACATGGGTTACACAGATAAGTCGGTCTTCACTCGACTGCTAAGTCACACACACTGTCAGTGAAGTTAGAGACAGAAAATACAAAAAAATTAACTCTCCGTGATGAGACTGCAGCAGCAGCAGCAGTAAACAGAGCAGAGGCACAGGACCACGATGCCGGGAACAGGGCAACAGCTCAGAAAGACCTGAGTTGGGGCTGGCTCACCACAAGCAAAGGAAATCTGGGAACAAACACAATGGAAAACCAAGGCTCTCTGGTGTGAGAAGCCCTCAAGTTCTCACTGTAACTTAACAAGAACCTCAACATCCATTTCATCAGCTAAGGAGAAGAGCACATCACATGATTACTCCTGATGAATGGAACAAATGAACAAAGAACATCGCCCAGTGGAAGCTTAACCTCTGAGAACCTGGGCTGAGAGTAACAATTCTCCAACAGAAACATCCCGCAATTTCATCCAAGGAGGAAAACAAATAAGGCTGTACCAAAGTCGAAGAATAAAAACAAAGAATTTCTAGATATTACATTTGAGAGCCTTCTAATGCCTGCGTTCATACATGAGAACACGGGCTCTAGCGTGGGGTTGCAGGAACTCTCAATTTGCATATAAAATCATGTACACTTTTCTAGGGAGAGTGCCCATAGGTTTTATCCAATACTCAAAGAAGCCTTTGACCTAAACAGGGTTAAGAACCACTGCACTAATATAAATGTGATTTCAAAATACTTACAAGTGATGTGTTGAAATGTCTATGTAAATACACACTTCCAGATTGTACTAAGGATACCAGTTTCGCAAGATGTTTATTTGTGATAACCCCAAATCGTACTGTTCCTAGGTAATCTGAAACAGAAAATTTGCCTTTATTAAAGAAAAAGCCTATGCCTTTAAACCACCACAAAACCCACTGATCAGGTCTTGATGCACAAATCCCCAGAGCAAAGCTCTCTTTGGTCACCTAGCATAGACAGAAAAGGAAGAGCTGGAGAGACCTCCTCCTGAGAGAGACCTCACGTCTCCTCCGGAGTAACGGCCCTGATAGTCACCTGCACTATCTGCCTGTGACGATATGCCTTTAGCTCTTGTGACCCCGAGCCCCTCTCTCATTTGCCCCACCATAGAGCCTAGGCATATGCTGTTCTGTCTGGACACTTCCATGGCTGGCTCCTCAACATTCAGACCTCAGCTCCAACCCCACCTTCCAAGAAGCCTTCCCCAACCACCCCACCTCAATGCAAATACTCCGGGGATGAAGTCTGCAATGGGAAACTTGGGCTTCCTCTCCACTCGAGCACTCTCTCTACCATTACTCTGTTTATAGCACTTATTCATATCTACATAATCTTGTTGATTTACTTTTATTTTCTTTGGCCCAACTTCCTCTTAACTTCTGTGAAATTAGAAACCTTATTTATTGCTACTATCCCAGCACCTATCACAGTGTCCAGGCATCTAAGAGATCAATAAATATTGGTTAAATGAATGAATCTAAAACATACAAAGAACTCACACAAATTAACAGTAAAAAGAAAGCAGTTAAAAATAGGTAAACCACAGAAAAAATGTAAAAGGTTAATAATCACATGAAAATACATTTCAACCTTCCTATTTCAGAGGAAAGCAAATTAAAACAAAGCACCCCTCTTTATTTCAAACTGCCCCAAACTGGAGACACAGGAAATACCAAGTATTGGTGACCAGCAGAGAAAGGACACTGACATGATGCTAGTGGGACATGGAAAGTGGCAGTCACTCGGGAGAGCAAGGAGCTGTGCTGCTCGCAGTGAGATGCGGGCAAAGGCTGTAGCCCCAAACCCCACCGCCAATCTGCACCTGTGCGCTCAGAGTCACCCATACAGAGTCACCAAGAAATATTCTGCAGATGTTCGAAACACTGGTGGGGGGCTACCTATATGACATGAACGTTTTTCTTGACACATGTGAGTGAAAAATTTGCAAGCTAAAGAAAGGTAAAGTATATCTTTTTCTTTTTTAAGATTTTATTTATTTATTTGACAGAGAGAGAGATCACAAATAGGCAGAGAGGCAGGCAGAGAGACAGGCTCCCTGCCGAACAGAGAGCCTGATGCGGGCCTCAATCCCAGGACTCTGAGATCATGACCTGAGCCAAAAGCAGAGGCTTTAACCCACTGAGCCACCCAGGCACCCAGTAAAGTATATCTTTTTATGTTAAAAAAAAAACAAAAAACTCACACCTGATAAAACATGTATTCTTTTCCCTACAGGCACGTATGTTTAAAAATAATATAAGGACTTTGAAAGGATAATAAAAATAGTTTTGTGTGGGGGATAGAGATTAAAGGGGACCTTATCCGTAAGTGTAAGCTTTCTTTTCTTTCCCTCAAGGAGTAGATGTAGTATGTGTGGCTAAAAATTGACTAACACATCTAGCATTAAAGGCGAGTGGGTAAGATGGTACCCTCTTTCCTAGCCCCCTTCTGCTTTATTAGATACCAGTAACACTTTAAATGTAACTGAGTTCTACCCAAGTAGCCAGAATATCAAACTACAAAGGCACTGAACACACCGAGCTTCCAGCTTCTCCCCACGAGCCCCAGTTGTGGCAGGGGTGTCGCCCTGCTCCTGGAGGAGCAGTTGGCGGAGAGGGTACAGGTGTGGGAATCCCTGGCACCACCTTTCATACAAACTGATTAGTTTAAAATGGTACAAAACCAAAGAAACACAGAAAGGATAAGCTAGAAACAACAGAGACTGGCTACTTATGGGGGGCAGGGGACAAAGATGGGAAAGGAGAGGAAATGGGGTCGGGAGAACAGGGGTGAGGCAGCCTGACGAGGCTCTCAGAGCCTTAGTGATGTTTCACACCCTTCACATACTCACAAACGGAAGTCATTAAAGCAACCAAGATGTGGGGGAGCCTAATGTGGAATACATGCACTGACAAATACACTTAACTATCACACTGCGGTGGAGGGTTGGAGGGTAGGGGTGGAGGGGTGGGGAGAAAGAACTGAGTAACCGGAACAGTATCTTGACTGAATAACGTAAAACTAAGGACAATGAGAGCCAGACTTCTCGAAGCTGCGTGAAAAGGTTACACATTAATAGAGGAAAGCTACATTCTGGTGTTAGATTGGAATGAGAGGGAATCAGTATAAACTTACAGCTTTTCTCACACACACACACACACACACAGGTAACAGAGCGAGAACTACTCATGTATGCCTACGTGAAGGCGTACACGTGTACGTGTGTGTACTTGCTCCACCTGCTGAAGGGCCTACAAGTCATAACACCAGATACCACAGAGCACACCTAGCACCCCAATCTTGGTTTCTAAATGCCTTTCTTCCATAAAAGAAACCAGGGCTCCCTGGAGAAGAGGCTGATTCCAGAGCTGGGGCAGGGGCAATACAAAAGGAGACGGGCACACCTTTGTGTCACGATAAAAGATGGAGCGTGTTCAAAGGACATGGGAGCTGACCCACGATATTCCTCATGGCGAAAGCTGGAGCTCTTTGAGAAACAAAATGAACAATGACCAGTGTTCGTGAAAAACGTCAAGGTCACACAGGACATGGGAAGACTAAGGAGTTGTCACCAGTTGGAGGAGACTAAGGAGAAAAAAAGAACTATATATGATGTGGGATTCCAGATTGGATTCTGGAACAGAAAAGAAACAGGTGAAGACACTGGCAAAATTAAAATAAGGCCTGTGGTTCAGTTAATGATACTGTACCGATGGTAGTATCTTCGTTTTGACCAAAGCACCATCACAAATGGTTGGTTATATAACATGTAACACTGGGGGAGGTGAGGTGAAGGAAGAAAACGGAGGAACTCCCTATCCTATTTCTGCAACTTTTCTGTAAGTAGAAAATTGGCTCAAAATTTGAATTTTAAAAACTGGCGTAACATCTAAGTTCAGATCCCAAAACCGTCAGATGAAAAAGCAGGACATAAAAGAGGGTTAGAAGGCACCACCCTCCCGAAGAAGGACGAATCTTGGTGGACAGCCAAGGCTAAAAAGAGGAGGAGAAGGAAAAGCAGCCAATGAGGAAATGCACTTCATAGTCAGCCAATGTCACCAACATGACTTATCAGAGTGGAGAAATAAAAAGTGACGGGCTGATCCAAACGCTGAAAGGGCCCGTTCAAACACCTGCTTAGCTGCATTAAGAATGGACAGCCTGCTGCACGCAGCAGATTTGAACATGCCCAAACATAGCACAATTTTAGAACTTTACTTTTCACATACAGACGTATCTACGAAATTCACACATCTATTTTAAGTTCCTGCATGTAGCGGAAATCTTGCTGGAAGCCACTTAAATTTGCACTGTCATGTGTACAAGGAGTACTTGAATTAGCAGAGGAAGTTCATACTGTAAGAAAGCCACACAAAAAATCTTACCTCTCACCTCCACATCCAGAACATTCTCTGTTAAGCAGGGCTCCAAGGCTTTCTTTCTACAGTAGGGGTCTCTGTCATTTCTAAAATGAATAATTTTATCCCCAAAGTAATGAAGCTTCAATTATTTTAACTAAGGACTTTAACTTTGTTGAATTAAAAATAAATCTGGGGGACGAATGGGTGGCTCGGTCAATTGAGCACTTGCTTTCAGCTTGGGTCATGATCCCAGGGTCCTGGAATTGGGTCCAACATTGGGCCCCTTGCTCAGTGGGGAGCCCACTTCTCTTTCTGCCTGCTGCTCTCTGTTTGTGCATGCTCTCTCTCTCTGATAAATTAATAAAAATCTTTGAAAAATAAAAATATAGAATAGTGCTGGGGACCCTGGGTGGCTCAGTGGGTTCAAGCCTCTGCCTTCAGCTCAGGTCATGATCTCAGGGTCCTGGGATTGAGGCCCGCATTGGGCTCCCTGCTCAGTAGGAAGCCTGCTTCGCCCTCTCCCACTCCCCCTGTCTGTGTTCTTTCTTTCTCGCTGTATATCTCTCTGTCAAATAATTAAATAAAATCTTAAAAAATATGTGTATAGAATGTTTTCCCCTCCCCCACCAACAACGACATACATGACCCCGTTCAATTAATTTTTTAAAAAAATCTCAATGACCTCTTCTTAGCCAGGTAACTGGCCAGTTTCAAGCCTCTCTTAACTATCTAGTGAAAAGTGTCATAAAGACCACTGCAAAAATGTACCAAGACCAGGAAAGAACATCAGGGTAAAAGCAGTAGTTATACCAGTTTCTGTAGATGGGCCGGCAGGAAACTAAGGAGGTTGAGTTGACCTTAAGCCATGAAGAATGGCTTATTGGCCATTTGTTACAAAAGGGGTCGCTGACCCCAGGCTCTGGGTCCCTCAGCTACAAGGCAGACCACCATCTAGGCCCACGGCATCAGGGCATCACATCACTGTATCCTCTGAACAATAAAGGACCTTGCTTTGATCCAGTAATCTTGTCTACTTTCAGTACTTTCGCAGGTCAACCCCTTGCTATCTCAGAGGGTAGGGTTCTTCTCTGCCACTAACAAACAGAAAACTCCACCACTGCTTCCCATACTCGCCCTAGGTAATATAACTTATGTTGACCTTCCCATACCTTCCATACACCACTGTCACCATTTACCTCATTGTACCACCAAAGGCACATCCAGGATGGAAGAATCTGAAATCCCACCTGGTTTCTACTCAGATGCACCTGGTTCACTGCAATCTCTCTGGTTTACATCAAGATTTTTGTTTTGAGGCTTGTGCACATTTTTTAAAGAAGATTTTATTTATTCATTTGACAAAGAGAGAGCATAAGCAGGGGGCACAGCATAGGGAGAGAGAGAAGCAGACTCCTCACTGAGCAGGGAGCCCGAAGCAGGACCCAATTCCAGACCGACCTGAGGTAAAGGCAGACATCCAACCGACTGAGCCACCCAGGTACCCCATAACATTTCAATATCAGAGTACTTTATTTTGCTTAAACCACCTGCCTTAAATTTAATTTTTAATATTAAAACTACAGTTTACTATTGAGGTAAAGCACCCACATACAGAGGCAAAATCAACTACCTCAGGGAGGCAAAATGTTAAAATTCTCAAACATTCCAGAAAGGGGAACAATAGTTTCTTTTGTTAGGAAAGAAAATAGATTTTCAACTATTTTAAAATTAATAACAGGGGCGCCTGGGCAGCTGAGTCTCTTGGGCATCCAACTCTTGAATTAGGATCAGGTCAAGAGATCAAGCCCCAAGTCAGGTTCCACATTCAGCATCGAGTCTGCTTAAGAATCTCTCTCCCTGGGGCGCCTAGGTGGCTCAGTGGATTGGGAGTCTGCCTTAGGCTCAGGTCGTGATCCCAGGGTCCTGGGATCGAGCCCTGCGTCGGGCTCCCTGCTCAGTGGGAAGCTTGCTTCTCTCCCTTCCACTCTGTTTGTATTCACTCTCTCATTGCTGTCTCTATCAAATAAATAAATAAATAATCTTTAAAAAAAAATCCCTCTCCCTCTCCCTTTGGCCCGCCCTCCCACCCAACTTGCACATGTGTGCACATGTGTGTGCACATTTGTTACAAAAGGGGTCGCTGGCCCCAGGCTCTGGGTCCCTCAGCTACAAGGCAGCCTTGTAGAGACTCTCAAGTCTCGAGAGTCTCTCAAGCTCTCTCTCAAAAACAAAAATGATGATGATGATATTTGCCTGAAGCAAAATTATCCACTCACACTCACCAACTAACATATAACCAGGAATACAAATCTGAAACCATTTAAGTCAGGGATGTGTTTTCAGGAGACTCAGTAGCTCAAGAAAAAATTGCTTTACCCTGGAACACTGGGATAATGAGGCCTGTGTCCAGAGCTGCATGGTCCTCTGTGGTAGCCACTAGCGACACATGGCTAATGAACACTTTAAATGTGAGTGAGGGGGGGCACCTGGTGGCTCAGTCAGTTAAGCATCTGCCTTTGGCTCAGGTCCTGATCCCAGGGTCCTGGGATGGAGCCGCCCAGAGGGGTCTCTACTCACTGGGGGAGTCTGCTTCTCCCTCTCCCTCTGCCACTCCCCCTACTTGTGCTCCCTCTCCCTCTTCCTCTCAAATAAATAAAATCTTAAACTAAATAAATGTGAGTGAGGGAATAGACTTTTATCTTTATTTCATTTTAATTGATTTAATTGTAAAGTGATATTCAACTAAGTCATTGGAAAACTTTAAAGTATGTTTAAAACAATGTGAGTATGGGTGACTGGGTGGCTCAGTGGGTTAAAAAGCCTCTGCCTTCGGCTCAGGTCATGATCTCAGGGTCCTGGGATGGAGGCCCGCAGCGGGCTCTCTGCTCAGCAGGGAGCCTGCTTCCTCTGCTCTCTCTGCCTGCCTCTCTGCCTACTTGTGATCTCTCTCTGTCAAATAAATAAATAAAATCTTCTTTAAAAAAAACAACAACACATGTAAATCTTTTTCCACCATAATTTTTATTGTAATCTAAATATAAATTAAGTATGTGCATTGAAATTTCAGCATCTGAATTGAGATGCGCTGTTAAATGTAAAAGTATAAAAAACTAGGCTCAAAAATATATATATAGAATACTTCAAGTTTGTATACTGATTTCATGTTAAAATGGTAATAATTTAGATATACTGGGTTAAATGTATTCATATATATATTCAGATATATATATGTTATTTTTACCAACTTCTTAACTTTTAACACAGCCACCAGAAAATTTTAAAATACCTATATGGTTCGTGTTATATTTCTATTGGACTATGCCAGGGTGGTAATTGTGAAAAAGTAAGATTCATGTAAACTTGGGAAGAAACTTAGACTGAGATAACAAATCCAACAGCCAGTGAGTCTTAATAATGGTCAATGATCTGGGAAGGACACCTAAGAGAATATTTCTCACATTTTTTTCTCCCCACGAAAACTCCTCTAACAGCACAGAATGATTATTTTATTTTTAAAAGTGTGTCCCTTGGGGCGCCTGGGTGGCTTAGTTGGTTAAGCGACTGCTTTTGGCTCAGGTCATGATCCTGGAGACCCGGGATCGAGCCCCACATCGGGCTTCCTGCTCCGCAGGAAACCTGCTTCTCCCTCTCCCACACCCCCTGCTTGTGTTCCCTCTCTGGCTGTGTCTCTCTTTGTCAAATAAATACATAAAATCTTAAAAAAAAAAAAAGTGTGTTCCCACTTCTCCTTCAGAAAGGAAAAGGTGGGTCCCTAGACCTTGTGACTCTAAGTATAAAGTGCTGAGCTTCTAAAATTAATTCTCTCTCAGAGGCCTAAAGCCAACAGCACTTGGCATACTGCAAAGTAAGACACCAAGGGTACACTGAAAGAATGAAGAGAAATGCTACAGCTGAGCAATGCAGAAATTTTTATAACAGAACCGGCCATGTGCTATCCAGGAGACATCTGTGTGAGCTAATCTCTCAGGGATCAGGGAACAATATGGAATATCAGGTCAAGAAAAATACTCATGAGGAGAACTACTAATAAATAAAGCATGATACTCCAAAACTAAATACCACTGGATTAAGTCATATGGCTTTTAGTCAGCATGGCTAAGAAGTCACTGACTCCTGGGAAAAATTTCTTTTACTTCTTTACCCTGGGAAGTAGCAACATTTCCAAAAAGCAAACCTGCATCATGGTACTTTCCACCCTGGAAATAATCCTCATTTTACTCTATACTCTGGCATTTTATGAAGTTCTGCTTTCCTACTCTTCTTTCCTAGGTTTTAGAGAAGGCAGAAAAAGGGAAACAACAGGACTACATAAAAAGGGTAACAATCCCCTCCCGTGTTACTTAGCATTTACGGAGTGATTCATAATTATTAAGTGGGTGGACTTCCCACATTTCCAATAATAAATACATTTATCCAGATGAAAAAAAAACCTTCAAAGAAATGTAATAGACTACAGAAATGTTTGTTTCCAACATATGAACTTAGTACTTACTTGCATTTTGTTACCAGAACTGTGACTCTGAGGTTTGTGTATTTTCAAAATACTTTTTTTTTTTTAAGATTTTATTTATTTGACAGAGAGAAACACAGCCAGAGGGGGAACACAAGCAGGGGGAGTGAGAGAGGGAGAAGCAGGCCTCCCGCTGAGCAGGGAGCCCGATGTGGGACTCAATCCCGGGTCTCCGGGATCATGACCTGAGCCGAAGGCAGTGGCCCAACCAACTGAGCCACCCAGGTGCCCCCAAAATTCTTAATATTAAGCACAAAGCAATTATCCAGAAAATTCTCTGGCATTTGGGTACCACAGAGACAATATGAACATTCTGGTGCTTGCCACAATAATGCTAAATGCTAAAGTAAACACAGAGCTCCTTCACTGGGACTTTTAATTTCTTATGAATCAGGGAGAAGACAGATGTAGTTCCAAATACATCGTTTTAGGGGAACACAAACTGCAGAGCTAAATATGCACTCACATACACTAACACGAGAGTAAACACCCTCACACCGTCCATTATTTCACCAAAGCATAATATCAAAGCAGTCAATTACTTCTCTTATACATATTTCAATTAAAAATTCCCCCTCTTTTTTTACACCTTCAGGAAGGAAAGACTTCACAAAAGAAACCCATCTGTTTACCAATCCCTCCTCCATCCACATTTAAGGCTGTTCTTAGAGTCTTAGAGCACAGGGTCACATGTTCTTTTTTTTTTTCCTTGCAAATAACCCTTTACAAATATAAAAGCAATTCTTAGCTCCTAGGCCTACAAAAACAGGCTAAGGGCCAGTGCATTTTCACTTTCAAGCTGAAGTGTCTTTTAGAGGCGACTAGAGCATAGCTCCCTTTTCTTCAGAGAACCTAAAGACCAGTTGGAAGTAGTCATGGGTGGGCCAAGGTCACCAAGGAACCGACTACTAAAATGACTTATTAAGGGACTCAGTCCAGGCCTATGGGAACTTCTTGTTAGGAAGATACTAATAAAGTTAAGGGAAAGTGAGAGAACAATGCCAGTTGCTAAGTGGGAGCACAGCCACCTCGCAGAGCAGGAACTCCAGGAAAGGACCGGAGGTATGGAAATCTCCACTTGATGCCCATAATGTGCCAGACATTATGCTAGCAAGGCAGTATTTATAAACTGAAAAATTAGGGAGGTAGATATTAACTAGGGAAAGGCACTCTAGTTAAAGCAGTATCATGGGCAAAGGCCAGGAGGCAGGAATCACCGTACCGTGCCCCCTGCCTCATCCCAGGAAAGCACAACAGTAAACGGGAGTAATGTGGTCCTGAGTTCCTATCCCAGCTCCTCATTATGCGACCGTATTTGTCTGCTACCTCTGCCATCATAAATTACCACAAATGTAATAGATTAAAAAGAGGTACGTTTACCTCATAGTTCTGGAGGTCATAAATCCAAAACAGGCCTCGGTGGGCTAAAATAAAGGTGTCAATAGGGCATGTTCCCCCTGGAGGCCCCTGGGGAGACTGCGTCTCTTTGCCGCTGCCGGCCTCCATAGGCACCTGGCACTCCCTGGCTGGTGGCCCTTCCCACCTTCAAAGACAGCAAGGATTGGGTAAGTCCTTCTCAAATTGTGTCACTTTGAGGGACACCTAGGTGGCTCAGTCGTTAAGCGTCTGCATCGGCTCGGGTCATGATCCTGGAGTCCAGGGATCGAGCCCCGCATCAGGCCCCCTGCTCGGCAGGAAGACTGGTTCTCCCTCTCTCACTCCCCCTGCTTGTGTTCTGTCTCTAGCTGTGTTTCTCTCTGTCAAATAAATAAGTAAAATCTTAGAGAAAAAAAATGTGTCACTTTGACACTGTTCTTTGCCTCTCAATTCCAATTTTAAGGATCCTCCTGATGACAATGGGCCCACTCAGATAATCCAGGATAATCTCCCATCCTCAAGGTCAGCTGATTAGCAACACAATTCCACATGTAACCTCACTTCTCCCTTGCCATGCAATGTACTATATTCATAGGTTCTGGTGATGGGGAGCCACCATTCTGACCTCAAGTCAGTTAATAGCCTCACCACAGCCCGTTTCCTCACCAGAGACAGTCACAAAGACTTACTCACAGTGCCTACTTCAAAGAGGGAAGACTGGACCATCCAGATAAAGGGCTTGGCTCATGGAAGGGTTCAGCCTGGTATCAGCTCACATACTCAACTCTACATAAAACGTGGTCAAGTCAAGCTCGTGACTTTATTATAAGTGGTCCCTGAGAGTTTTTAAAGATTTTAAGGTTTTAGGGGCACCTGGGTGGCTCAGTCGTTAGGCGTCTGACTACAGCTCAGGTCAGGATCCCAGGATGGAGCCCCGCATTGGACTCCCTGTTCGGCGGGAACCCTGCTTCTCCCTTCTCCCTTCCCCTGCTTCTGTTCCCTCTCTCACTGTGTCTCTGTCTTTAAAAAAAAAAAAAAAAAAAAAACAGGGGCGCCTGGGTGGCTCAGTTGGTTGAGCGACTGCCTTTGGCTCAGGTCATAATTCTGGAGACCCAGGATCGAGCCCCGCATCGGGCTCCCTGCTCAGCAGGAAGCCTGCTTCTCCCTCTCTAAGTCCCCTTGCTTGTGTTCCCTCTCTAGCTGTGTTTCTCTCTGTCAAATAAATAAAATCTTTAAGGAAAAAAAATATTTTAATGTTTTTGGTTCTTTGCCTAGAGTCTTGTCTTAGCTTCAAAAACATCAAACAAGCGAACCAAAAACCTTGATGAAACAAGATAAACACACACACACACACACACACACACACACACACACACACACACACCCTAAAAAGGACAATCTTCCAAAAGTAGAAAATATCACAAAAGAGAAAGGTAGTGTTTTGTTTTGTTTTTTTTAAAGATTTTATTTATTTGACAGCGAGAAACACAGTGAGAGAGAGAACACAAGCAGGGGGAGTGAGAGAAGGAGAAGCAGGCTTCCCACCGAGCAGGGAGCCCAATGTGGGGCTCGATCCCGGGTCTCCGGGATCATGACCTGAGCCGAAGGCAGTCGCTTAACCAACTGAGTCACCCAGGCACCGCTGATAGTGTTTTTTTAAAATACACAGGTTCAAGGAATCAAAATATCTAGAAATGACTAAATTTGACTCTGAGCTTCCTGAATACCTCTCTATCTTCTCTCTTGCTCCCTACACCCTTACCTGAAGGCTGACACCTCATTCTCCTGGGAAATCCTCCCACCCCAGCACCATCTCCTCTGAGCGGTCAGTGATGAGATGTGAATGTCCCGCCTTCACACTCCAACAACCTGTCATAAACCTGTCCCCAGACTCACATTGTGGGCAAGCCTACCTGTCTGCCATACTATCTGGTGGTACTACATGTCGGGAAACTAGTTGTATTCAAAGTTGGAACACATAGTAGATCTTCAAATGCTTGTTGAATTAATAAGTCGTGGTTCCAAATCTAACTTGAAGTGTGGGGAGGTCTGCCTTTGGTCTTAATTCTTACCTAGCAGCATTTACATGGCTTAAGAGATAAATCATAAGGGGAATAAAAGCATCTCCTATGAAACATGAGGACATCCTTGCTAAAATGACAGCAACATCACAAAAAAAGTCAGTCTTAGGCACAGGAACAAATAGTGTGGAATTTCTAACATACTTACTCTAATGTGTATTTATCAGTACCCAGAGGGCCTCTGAACTCAAGGAGACAGTTAGGAAAACTGACTACGAGTACAATGACAATGAATGAGATTATCCAAGAAAACCAAGTAATCCTGGAACCTGTTTCATTCACAGAGAACTGTTAAACCCAATGCCTGATTCAAATTCTCAAGAGTTAGATCCAGGAATTCAAGGAAAAACGCACTCTCAGAATCAACCTTACCTAAGAAATCAGTTCCTTGTTTTCTCAACACCTTTAAGAATATCTATCACTGGGGCGCCTGGGTGGCTCAGCTGGTTGGGCCACTGCCTTCGGCTCAGGTCATGATCCCGGAGACCCGGGATTGAGTCCCACATCGGGCTCCCTGCTCGGCGGGAGGCCTGCTTCTCCCTCTCTCACTCCCCCTGCTTGTGTTCCCCCTCTGGCTGTGTTTCTCTCTGTCAAATAAATAAATAAAATCTTAAAAAAAAAACAACAAAGAATGTCTATCACTTACAGTATAAGAAAATCTTCCCCTCTGGACTTCCTGATGTTATATAAAATTTTACAACCTAACAAAAAAGTGCTCCAAAAAAAGCTTTATTCATCAGTAAGGATATGGAGGACAGCACTTTGTATGCATCCTGACTCAATTCTAGCAACAGAGCACAGCTCCATTGGATGCCACCTGGTGGAGTAGGGGGACCCTACACCAGAATTAGCGGTTCGTCCGCTAATAAATTCCTCTTGAAAAAATTCATTATAACAGTGGTTCCCATGGGTGCCTGGGTGGCTCAGTCATTAAGCTTCTGCTTTCAGCTCAGGTCATGATCCTGGAGTTCCAGGATCGAGCCCCACATTGGGCTCCCTGCTCGGCTGGAAGCCTGCTTCTCCCTTTCTCACTCCCCCTGCTTGTGTTCCCTCTCTAGCTGTGTTTCTCTCTGTCAAATAAATAAATAAAATCTTTAAAAAAATAAAAATAAAAAACAGTAGTTCCCAAAAGGTGTTCCTTAGAAAACTAATGCCACAAGGCTCTCCGGTCAACTAAGTATAGGAATTCCTAACAGTGGCAGAAGAAAGTAGAAACAACACCCTCAGTTAATGGTTTAGTGTACTTTCAAGGTAACACTTAGGTACCACGTGAATTTCAGTTCATCAGGATTCCAGTGTCTAGGGACAGTGAAAAGCCAGCAGAAAGACAGAGGAAGAAGAATGCTTTAGGCAGGGGGCCACATAGTCCTGTCCTGTGCGACGCCCATTCCCGCCTGAGGAACTCGAAAGGCTGAGCAATAGGAGTGGTAGTGTGAAGGAATCCAAAGCAACTTAACATCTCATTGCTCCAATCACTCTCACTTGAGCAATTTCAAGGTCAAGTGCCCTTTATTACAGTCATTCATTCAACCCTTTAGCTACAACACCGGTCCAGCCGGGTGTTGAAGCCAGAGCAGCAGGAGGACAACACCTCGGCCTCAAGGGATTCAGTAAAAATATTATCTGAATAAAGTGGCTCGTATCCCAGTGGGAAAGGTACGCAGTCATTTCCACAGTGAGAACACCATGCCATACTAACAGAAGGGACAAGCAAAGGCAGGCCTGTGTTCACTGGTCAGTCAGGTTTTACAATACCTTGTGTAGAAATTTTTAAGGAAACATACACAATACTTAAAGTGCTTTCAGCCTCCTGGCTTTCTCATTAAGCTACTACAGACATGAAGACCATTCCTTCATTTACAAAGTATTGTACATAGAATGTAGCTATATAAAATAAGCCCTGACACTTCTCTCCACCCCTTCTAATTTTACAGATACACAAACTCAAAGAAGAGTTAATTATTTTGTTCAAGCATATAGATCTCATCCTTGGCAGACAAAAGGTATGGACTAGGCAGTGCTATCTCCCAGACCACGGCTTCCCTCCCTAGCCAGCACTACAGGAGAGCCTGTAGGCCAAAGCAAAAATAGGACTGGAATTGGTTGCAAATTTTCTCTTTTCAAAAAGTCACGGAATCAGGGGCGCCTGGGTGGCTCAGTGGGTTAAAGCCTCTGCTTTCAGCTCAAGTCATGATCCCAGGGTCCTGGAATCGAGCCCTGCATCAGGCACCCTCCTCAGTGGGAAGTCTGTTTCTCCCTCTCCCTCTGTTCCTTCCCCTGCTAGAGGGCACTCTCTCTCTCTCTAATAAATAAAAAATCTTTTTTAAAAAGTCAATGAATCACAGCAGAATATAACATTCTACCAGAGCACATTTTTATAAGACGGAAAAAATCCAGAAAGCAACTTAAAAACACTGACCCCTCTACCAAATTTTCTTTAGGCAAAAAAAAAAAAAAAAATCTGGCTGCCAAGATCAAAAATGAAAAGGTTCAAAGAGGCTCTGCAGTGCGGGGAAAGGACAGAACTCCAAGAGACTGGTTTCCCTCCCAATCCTGAAACATACACAGACTGCTGGCCTGCAATTAATCACTCAGCACTTTGAAACAATTAAACATTAATGAAGAACGTGTAAACCTATTACAAAAAGTTCAAATATTTGAATAAATGAATAATCATGCAGCAACCCTAGAAAGGGAGGCAAAAAGTTAGGGAAGACGTCCTTTACCTCTAAGTCAATTTATACGTTTAATACAGTTGCAACCAAAATCCAGCCAAATGCACAGACTGATATAAAAGAAAATTCTATAGGACACAGACCTAAGGGAAGCAAAGTTCAGACCTTAACAGGTAATGACTTACAAAGCAAGAAATGAAATTATATTTACTCAGACAAAAAGAAGTATCTAGACCAAAAGAAAACATGGAAACAAACCCACTTACATGTAAAGGATTCTGAGATCAAACCTGGCATGTCAGGATGAGGGGAAATGGAAGCATTATTTTGTAAATGGGGCTGATTAGCCAGTAAAAAGGGGAGAAAAAAAAAACAAAAACAAAAAAACTACTGTGCTCTGTATGTGAAAAAAGCCAGAGGAAATCCAGGTAGCATGAAGAGCTAAACAATTTTTTAAATTAAAAAGAACAAAATGAACTAATTAGTGATCAGATTTTTAGAAAAAAAAAAAAAAAAAGAAATCAAGAAAAAGAACCACAGATTAAACTAGCAGAAAATACAGAACTGCTATATAAAAAAGGGTGACAGTAACACAGCTAGGAAAACAGCCCAAGAAACATGACAAAGCAGTACCACCCACACCACCTAACACGCGGGCCTCTATCAACGGACAGATCAGCACCAAGACTGTCATCAAGGGGCAAAGGACCCAAATAACTGAGATGAAAGGAAATAGTTAAAACAATTAAAAAAAAAGGGGGGGGGTGTGCCTGGGTGGCTCAGTCGTTAAGTGTCTGCCAGCAGAGCCCCGCATCAGGCTCCCTGCTCAGTGGAAAGCCCGCTTCTCCCTCTCTCGCTCCTCCTGTTTGTGTTCCTTCTCTGGCTGTGTTTCTCTCTGTCAAATAAATAAAATCTTTAAAAGAACAACAACAACAAAAAGAGAAAGCAGTCAGTATTAAGTCCTCAGGCGGAAAGCCAATTTTTCCTATTTTCCATATGATAATGTGTGAAAGTATCAAATGTTACAGAAATGGTCTTAAGAGAGGGACCAAGTACCACAGAACCAGACCCTAGAACCAAACTGATGCATTCCTGAGGGAGCCATGGACTCTCTCTTAGCACACACCCCACATCTAGACATGAGGCTTCACATCAGTACATTCTCAAAATACTTGTTCACTGATGCCAGCTAGCTTCAAGACAAATGTCAGAGAGTGTCCTGGCTGTTTCTAAGACAATTTTTAAAAAATTAAGGCAATGGCAAGGTATGCACATTTTGTAAACACTTGGGGCGTGCTGAAGCAGGACATCTGCTTTCTACCACGACAGACTAAACACTTCTCTAGTTAAGCTCTCCATAACCAACTGTTAAGTGAGGCAAATGTGTATTACGCCTCAATTTGTTGTACATGATCTAAACCCAACCCTGACCTATAATTTACATTTCAAACTATAACATTTTAAACCTTAAAAAAAAAAGGGGGGGGGTGCCTGGGTGGCTCAGTTGGCTAAGCGACTGCCTTCGGCTCAGGTCGTGATCCCGGAGATCCGGGATCGAGTCCCACATCGGGCTCCCTGCTTGGCGGGAAGCCTGCTTCTCCCTCTCTCACTCCCCCTGCTCGTGTTCCCTCTCTGGCTGTGTTTCTCTCTATCAAATAAATACATAAAATCCTTAAAAAAAAAAAAAAAGTGTGCACACGTTTCTCTTACTAAACATCTACATTTTTTTTCTTTTTTTAAAATAAAGATTTTATTTATTTGACAGAGAGAAACACAGCCAGAGAGGGAACACAAGCAGGGGTGAGTGAGAGAGGGAGAAGCAGGCTTCCCCCCCGAGCAGGGAGCCCGATGTGGGACTCGATCCCGGGTCTTCGGGATCTTGACCTGAGCCGAAGGCAGTCGCTTAACCAACTGAGCCACTCAGGCGCCCCTAAACATCTACTATTAACAAGTAAAATACCCTCTGACTTCTGGGTATGAGAAAGAAAAGTTGCAGGGCGGTGGGGGGGGCCAGATGCTCAAAGCAAGATTTTAGTGCACACATTATAGAAAGTCATCATTCCAAACTTGTCTTTTTCTAAAGGTGGCTCAATAAACTTGAGAGCCTACCCATGAAAATGAAGTGAAAAATGACGAATCAGAATTAATCTCAGCTCTTGCAAAGTTCAGATACAAAAGAATTTTCCCAGACCCCACTAGAGTCACAAGCTAGGGAAGAAATGTAGTCAGGGTAATCAGAGACTAGAAGTATTCTGAGAAGAAATTGCCTGGGATCATTTGTCAATATTAGGGATTTGACCAAAGAGGTTCACTTTGTTCTTTCAAACAGTTTTTACCCACTTAACACCTTCCTTTGCTTAAGGAGGAAATAGGGAAAGATTACTATCTTGTACTTAGAAAGGTTCTTCTAAAAAAGCAGTATTTTGGAAACTTCTGAATGAAAAAGTAATTTAAGATGAATCACTAGCACACAATATAAGCTAATGGGAATATAAAACATCCTTCCACCACCTTGAAATGTCCTCTTGGACTCAAGAACTTGAATGCTACTCAGGTCAGCGAGTGAGTGACTGCAGACAGGCCTTTCACGTACAGTTTTCACTTGAGATCTCTGAGGGGGCTTTCATTTACTAAGAACATTTTTGAGTATCAGCTTAAGCTTTTTTATGTTGGCAGTACGCTGCTTTCAAAATTCAAACATTAAGCCTTCTAAGTCACCTGAATCTGGCCACAAGTGGACAGATACATACTCATGTGACAGTTTGATTTCCCCTTGCAGTGTCCCCCAGGTCAAAAACACAACTGCTATAGATCCTCTATGCACACAAATCTAAGATAGGGTATATCTTAAAACGGCCAGTCATATGATTGTTTGATGTATTACTAGTTAATACTACTCTAATCCTCCTCCCTGCAAAACATGGAAGCAATCTAATACCCAGTAATTTAAGGACAGTTACATATTTTTGGTTGATCTACAGGAAAAAACATGACACAGTCATCAATCTGATCGCTCATTTGGCAAATGGTGACTGAACCCTTGCTATGTGCCAGATGCTAGAGGAAGAGCACTTACTAAAGACACACAGTCCCCACACTCAGAAATCTCAGTCTGAGGAAGAAGACAGACATTAAACAAATCTCTTAACTTCACACATAAATACAAAGTATGTTAACTGCTATACAAGAAAACAAATAGGATACCCAACTGAGATCAGGACAAACTGCAGAAGTAGTATTCGACTGGACCCTGAAGAATGAATCAGCAATCAAGGTCTGACAGGTGGAAAGCTGGACCCTAGAGGCTGGGGAGAACAGACCCTAACGTGAGGAAGAAGGGACAAGAGTGGATGCCAGCTGAGGATCTACTGGTCTAGTTCAGGGGTGGGAGAGGGGGCCTGGGCCAGCACCGTGAGAGAAGACACAGATACGTGAGCAGATGAAAGTGTATCCAACAGAAAAATGACCCAACAGAAACTGGCAGGAGGTCATGACTGCTACAGAGAGGAACATGGAGCAACATGAAAAGATGGACAGGACACAATGTTTCATTTAAAAAAGAGAGACCTCAAATAATATATGATTCAGCTAAGTATAAATAATCAAAATAAACAAAATTTTGTATATATGTGTGTATGTGTATGTGTGTGTGTATATATATACACACATATTTTTGGTGTATATATATATATACACACACACACATATCCTTATGCCTTTAACACTTGTAAAACTACTTCCCAAAGGAAATGTACTCCTAAATTATGGTATATCCAACTGGTAACATAACCACTAAAAACTCTGACCACAACTTTTAACTATACACTCCAAAAAGAGATTATGGTATATTAGATTTTTAGGTGCAAAATATATAATTGCAGGCACAGAATGATTAACCCACAGTTTAAAATGCTAAACATCAAAAAAAATAAAAAAATAAAAAAATAAAATGCTAAACATCTTGACTATATTTGAGATGGCAAAGTATTTTGTTTGCCAACAGAAAACAAAACAGGGTGTTTTATATAAATACAGAGAAAAGGAATTGGAAAAATTAAAATATATAATCATAAGGGTAACATACATAAAAGAAGATATCAACACACATACATTTGCTGCAAGTACTAATGTCTGGGTAGGAATCATTTTTACCTTTCTTCAGTGAGAGCAGTGCTGAAGTGAAGAAGGTCAGATAACCAGGAGGCTGGGGCGAGCCACTGAACTCAAAGTAGCCGAGGACTCCAGGCTGCAGGAACAAGAGTAGAATGAGGTGACTGAGGAACCGGTGGCCACTGCGTCACAGGAATTTTTTAAACTGGGACATGCCATTATTACGTGGCAACTGCAATTTGTTGTGTTTCATTTTTTAAGAAGCCTAACCACATGAACAAAACTGCGGGACAGGACTGAGCTTCCCCTCCATCTAGACAACCAACAGGGTAAGGGATGGAGACACAGGGCATTTACAGAGACATTCAGAGCTAAAACTTCCTTCCCTCTCCGTAAGGGGGTCTCTCCACCCTCGGCTGACAGTTCTCCTAGGTCCCTGGCTAGAAACCTCATCACCAAGTTCAAGTACTCATGCCTCTTGTTTAAGTGTCTCCAGACAAACTGATCAATGATTTCTTTGTAACTTTTCTCACATTTCTTCTTCAATCACTTCCTCTCATTCACTCCAAACGTGCCCTCACACTTAATGGAAATCAGGTTAAATGAGACTGGCTCCGCTAGTGTTCAAGGTCATCCTTCCTGGGGCTCTTTCCCCCCATATCCAGACCCCTGCCCTGTACAATGGCAACCCGCCTCTCTGGTCAGGTTACTCTGCAGAGGGCCCATCTCTTACCCTCTTGCTCCTCTACTCCCACAAGTTTCTTTCCACCTGCTCATTCTATTTCTCTAAGCTCTAGCACATAACACCCCTGCATTCTGCCAAACCAATTAAAATTATCCCCTACCAGATGTATTCTGCCCTCTAGGTCAAGATAACTGCTTCCTTCTCTGAAGGCCCTGTGGCACAAATTCTGTTTGTGATAACTGTATCTGTCCTAAAAGCCAAACTGTGAGATCCCAAGAGTGCTGGGCCTGGAGTCTGATGTTGAATGGTCTTGGGTAGACCCTTCAACGGGAAGCCTCGGCCTCCTTCTCTGGCAAATGGGGACAATTCATCACAGGGTTATGAGAAGAATGAGCTCGTTAATGCACTAGACAAATGTAAAGACTCTTTTCTGGCCCTAAAACATGCTCTTAATAAGTAACTAAAGCTGATCTGATCACTGGGACAAAAATCAGATCCCAAAGGTAAAGTAGAAGTTTAATCTGTTGGTGAAATTTTATTACATCAGTATGTTGTGTAAAAAAAAAAAGGAAATTTCTGACCTGTAGTGGAACATACACTCTTTCGAATCTAAAGTACTTGTTTAAGGTTCGATTTTAAATAAATCAATTAGTTTTTAGAAACCAAGAGAGTCAGAATATTTAACCCTAACATTTAAAAAAAAAAATCTTGAGACAGTCTAGTCACTGAGTTAATATTGGGCACAAAAAAGAACAAAAATGGAAACTAACAGAAAGACAACAGATTCATTTAAGTTTCTTTAAATTCTGACTAATCTTCTAAATCAAAATCAAGTAGAATAAATTCACCCTACATATTAATAAATGTTTCGTGGCTAAAAGTTCAAGGTCAATTTCAGCCCTCTTCCCACTCACGTTAACAGGAGGGGACATGTGGCCCATGATCACGCATCTGTCTACACGCATGATGCAGCCACACGTGCTCACAGATACATACGCACACGTGCACACACAGTAATGGAAGTAAGGAAAACGTGAATTCCCAGTGTTCAAGGAGAACCCAAACTCAACATTTCAAAACGAGTAAGGGGTGGATCGTGTGCAGGGGTCCTCTGGGCACATCTCTGCAGAGTAAGGGTTTATTCTTGTTGGCAGCTTCACAGCTGCAGTTTTTCAAGCACCTTCGTAGTTTGGATGAAGGAGCCTCACCTCCTAAAGAACCGGCACTGCAATTTTCAAGCAGTGCGACCAAAGCAAGCCCATAAAAATACAAACCGAGCAATCTCCTTTGCAAGGTTATTTCACCTCCCTCTGCCAAAGAGACAAAGACCATCAGAATCAACAAGTACAGGGGATGACACAAAGCTACAGAAATTGTAGAAAACTAGCCATTCAGAACACAAGAACAGGCAAAGTCTATTTCAAGGATTATTTTTCAAATATTCATAATACCATCAACAGTCTGTATTAAATTTTGAAAATTGGAACGCTTGAGAATGAAACTTAAAATGTTTCAGACAAAAAAAGTGCGTATTCACAGACAAGGACCTTTCGAGGCCCAGGGCCACCGTTTGCTCAGCAGCAAATAAACCCAAGGGCCACCAGGCAGGTGACTCTGTCGGGCCCTCGCACACCGGTGAGGCTCTCTCAGCTGAGCTGGCGGAGCACACAGGCCTGACCCTGGGTTGGAGGTGGGGCTCAGGCCCTGCCGCTACACCGGCTGTCCCTCGTCACTTGGATGCTTAACAACATGTGAAGGTCTTCCACTGTCCTACTGGTCCACTCCTGGATGCTTAACTGGCCACCAGGTGAGTGGTCACAGGGACTCAACTGCCCGTGCTGCTCTTCCTTCATACATGCAACTGGTCAGGTTTACTCAGGACCCACAACAGTAGGAAGACGCCTCTGTGACCTCCTCTCCTGCCACTCTCCCATACGCTCTGGTTCCACCAGTCCTAGTCCTTTCTTAGGACCTCTGACTTATTGTTCCCTCCTCCTGGAGCCCTTCCTCGAAATTTCCTCAGGGCTGGGTCACACACAGGCTTCAATGGAAGTTTCTGCTGCAACATCCTTTCCTCAGAGAGGGTTTCCCTAGCTTCTAAAACAGTTATACCATTCCTCCCTGCCTTTGCGTCTACCACATCAGCCTCCTTGATCTTCCTTTGGGCACTGATCTCAAACGACCTTGTACATTAGTTTCTTAGAGCTGCCCTAACAAATTACCTCAAACTTGGTGGCCTCAAACATTTTATTCTCACAGTTCTAGAGGCTAGCAGTCCAAAGTCAGGAATGCAGCAGGGCCGTGCTCTCCGTGGAGGATCTAAAGAAGAGTCCTTCCTGCCTCTGCCCCAGCTTCTGGTGGCTCCAGACAGTCCCTGGCTTGTGGCTTCATCACTCCCCTGTCTGCCCTCGATGTCACATGGCCTTCTCCCCTATGTCTCTGTATCTTCTCTTCTCCTACAGACACCAGTGATTGGGGTTAGGACTCACTCTAAGGCCAGCAGGCTTCCATCTCGAGATCCTTAACTAAGGACACCTGTAAAGACCCTATTTCCAAATAAGACCAATTCTGAGGTTCCTGGCAGATAGAAATTTTGGGAGGACATTATTCAACTCCCTACACCTTGTCAGTGGTCCTGTTTGTTGTTTATCTCGGTGTTTACCTCCAGGAAACAGAGGGTCTCTCTTGTTCATCACTATATATCTACTTCCGACGGTACTTGGCCCTGAGCAGGTACAAAATAAACACTTGTTAACAAGTGAAAGAATGGGGGCGCCTGAGTGGCTCAGTTGGTTAAACGACTGTCTTTGGCTCAGGTCATGATCCCGGAGACCGGGTATCGAGTCCCACATCAGGCTCCCTGCTCAGCGGGAAGCCTGCTTCTCCCTCTCTCACTCCCCCTGCTTGTGTTCCCTCTCTGGCTGTGTTTCTCTCTGTCAAATAAATAAAATCTTAAAAAAAAAAAAAAAAAAAAACAAGTGAAAGAATGGAGACAAAAAGATAAATGAGACAAAGCTCCTCGTACAATTTAGCAAGAATAAAACATGATGAGTACCAGTTTACAACTTGACCCACTTTGCGTGCTTTGAATTCCATTCCATGGGGGTACAGTGTATTCAGCACCTGCTATAATGAGGAGGTTGGAAACAGGCTATTTATAGGAGGCCAGCAAATGCTTGTCAGCATAAAATATGTCTCTGCTAAGTGAGCACCATTTGCAGTGGGGCATGAATTTTAGCAGATGGTGTATACACCCTCTAGTGGCCATAAGAACAGCAACCTCAGTGTGTTTCTACTCCACGGCACTTATTTCTGTACTTAGGTTAACTCACGTCTAGAAAATCCAAAACTACTTAATTCACAGTGCTATAAAACTATGAGTTGACAGACACAGAGTGTCCATTTATTTGCTCAACTGCAGAGTACACTTACTAACAAACAACAGGACTGGGCGCGCCTGGGTGGCTCAGTGGGTTAAAGCCTCTACCTTCGGCTCAGGTCATGATCTCAGGGGTCCTGGGATTGAGGCCCGCATCAGGCTCTCTGCTCAGCAGGGAGCCTGCTTCCTCCTCTCTCTCTGCCTGCCTCTCTGCCTACTTGTGATCTCTCTCTCTATCAAATAAATAAAGAGGGGTGCCTGGGTGGCTCAGTTGGTTAAGCGACTTGCCTTCAGCTCAGGTCATGATCCCGGAGACCCGGAATCGAGCCCCACATCGGGCTCCTTGCTCAGCAGGAAGTCTGCTTCTCCCTCTCTCACTCCCCCTGCTTGTGTTCCCTCTCTAGCTGTATTTCTGTCTGTCAAATAAATAAATAAAATCTTAAAAAAAAAAGAAAGAAAATAAATAAAATCTTAAAACAAAACAAAACAAAACAAAAATAGGGTAACAGCAGGTGCCAGGCATTCTACTAGGTTTTTCTCCAAAAGGCTCGGTTTCTATCACCTGGCAGTTTTCCTAACCCCCTGCTTTCCCCTCCAAAAGATAGCCAAAATTTTTCCCCATCCCACTTAAATTTAAAACAATGTGGTTTGCCAAAAGTGCTAAGAATAAATTAATGGACAGATGCTAAATCACTGATCTGTGATAAACTACAGAAATTCATGAAAACAATTAGAAACTATTTTAGCTGCAAATACAAGATCAGTGTTCTAAATAATATTGTTGGCATTTGGTGGGTAGGTTACAAGGCACAAACCAGATGATTCTGTCAAGTGCTTAAATAAAAAAGAAGGCATTATTGGGGCGCCTGGGTGGCTCAGTTGGTTAAGTGACTGTCTTCGGCTCAGGTCATGATCCTAGAGACCCGGGATCGAGTCCCACATCGGGCTCCCTGTTCAGCAGGAAGCCTGCTTCTCCCTCTCTCACTCCCCCTGCTTGTGTTCCCTCTCTGGCTGTGTTTCTCTCTGTCAAATAAATAAAATCTTTAAAAAAAAAAAAAAAAAAAGAAGGCATTATTGATATAGAAGCTACTGATACCTAAGTCAAATAATTAAAAAATACTAAAATTAGAAGAGCCACAGAACTTGTGACTTTGCAAGTGACATTACCATTACTGAATGTTATTTCCTGTCAACTCAAGTCGACGTTCACCAAAATAAAAACGACCCTGGCATATGTTTGTCTATGCTGTCCACAGTAACAACACTTGCCGGCCTGTATCTTAAATAGGCAGGGAGAACCCTCAAGGAAGAGGGATTGGATGGTTGGAGGGAATGAAGAAAGTAGAATTTCTTTTTTTTTTTTTTTAATATTTTTTTATTTATTTGACAGTGAGAAACACAGCCAGAGAGGGAACAGAAGCAGGGAGAGTGAGAGAGGGAGAAGCAGGCTTCCTGCCGAGCAGGGAGCCCGATGTGGGGCTCGATCCCGGATCTCCGGGATCATGACCTGAGCCGAAGGCAGTCGCTTAACCAACTGAGCCACCCAGGCGCCCCAAGAAAGTAGAATTTCTTAACGTGGTCTGCAACGAGAGGACTTCAAGCTCTTCTTCTCCCTCTGCAGTATCCACTGGCAAGTTTGCTTTAGCTGTTTACTTGTAGCTGTACTCATTATTTATAAGACAGGTATGGTTTTATTTACTTATTTACTTCCTTCTTTTAAAAGAACCTCTACAAAAAAATAAATAAATAAAGACTCTCTACACGCAACATGGGGCTCAAATTTACAACCCCGAGATCAAGAGTTGCACGCTCTACGGACTGAGCCAGCCAGGCATCCCAAGGCGGGTATGATTTTAGTGCATATCCGAGCAGAAAAATCTAGACCTTACCCTGCGCCTCAATACTATGATTATCACACATAGAACAGAGCACTCAATCAGTAACAGGAAATGGTGAAACGCTGCTGCTTTAACAGCAGCTCAACAGCCATGGCCCCATCCTCAATTACTATTTATTTTTTAAAAACATTCCTAAAAATGAAGGGTGAAAAGTTACAGTCAAATCAAGAAGCCAACACCTTCAAAATTTTTCTATCCTGAAAGAGAAAGGCTGGAAAATGACCTACAGTAGCTAAATACGCAAAGTTTTAAGTTCTAGATCCACAGCGAAGTTTCAACTCCAAGACCTGAAACATTTCTTTGGATACAAGCGAGAATTTGAGGAGCCAGAAGCCTTGGGCTACAGGCCAGTCTCCGCTGAGGGTTAAAATAGAGCCCTTGTGTCCCCCACCTTCTTAATCTGTTCAGAAGGACCCATCATTTCTATCTCACACAGCTATTAGGAAGATCAGAAGCAAAAGCATGTGAACACTGGAGGGCACCTTAGTGCGTAATTTACACATTCTTTGTTGGCTAATAACAAGTAAAGTATTCTGGAGTTTACAGAAACAAATATTTATAATATGCACCCTGCCATGCCTTTCTGTGATGTTCCATAAATCAAAGGCAAAATAATTTTCCTAAAAATTACACCCAGGCTCAGTGTCCTATTTGACATACAGAAAGCTAGAGTTAATAATGAGCAAAGGCATTTGGGCAGGTTTGAGAGGGTAAGTCAAATACAGAGTTTCACACTGGGTAAAAATTTTACTGTTTTAGGTAATTCAATGTCCAATCATCTGAAAGAAGCTTTTGGGAGGATTCATCCGTAGGACTTAAAAAAATGTAAACCAAGATAAAACTGCAGCATTTTTCTTTGCAACAGCAACATAATCATATATACATATATGGTCACAATACACATAATAAAAGTTTAAATGCACTCCTTCAAGATGTCACAAACACACTTAGAGAAATAAGCAAAAAGTCCTGCCGTTCTAACAAACATCGGAAGTGCCACAAAAACACGAAATCGTTATTTCAGCCCAATTCTGGTAAACTTGAAAACACTTGATATTGAAATCCTTATTTACAAAACATATAAATCATGAGATAAGGCTCTCGATCAAAAGAGGTAACTTCCATAGGAAGATCTCTTTAAATGAGCAAGATCCTTAACATATTCAGGAAGCGTGTGTGGCAGGAAGGGGCAGTAACAACCCGAGTATAAGGCTGAACATCACGGACAGTTCTACTGATGACAACACAACTCATTCTTGTCTCTAGCCCCTCAGACATAACACGCCAGGATTTTCCAGTCAAGGCACTGTTTGATTTTCATATTCTCTCTGCCACTGTGATGAGCATAGAAGCTGGTGACAATTAAGTTGTGACATTCTGTGTGCTCTCTGAAAAAGAGATATGTTTATACTAATACCTGTGAAGCATCCTCCTAAGGCCTTATTTGGGAAAACAGTAATTTACAACAGAGGTTCTCAACTGAGGTGATTTTTTTCTCGCAAGGAGACATCTGGCAATGCCTGGCTATTTTTGATTGTCATAGTTAAGCAGGGGAAGGAAATGCTACCGGTATCCAGTAGGTGGAGGCCAAGAATGCTGCTGAACATCATGCAAAGCATGGAACAGCCCCCACTCCCAAAGAATTACCTGACTCCAAATGTCCATAATGCCAAGGCTGGGAAACCTTAATTCAGAGGAATGCCCAGGAGCATATTGTGCTCTAGAGTACAGCCTCCAAAAACGCCTTTATCTCTCTTCTTTATTCAACTCTAGAAGCCATGGTGCTGGTTTCATTTCTGGATCCAGAATTTTGTTGTTATGTTATCTTACAGAGAATGTGCATGAAACCAAGACCATCTAGGCAGTGCTGGTATGTTTCACAAGATAAATGGTTTCACAAGTGCCATGCTGGGCCTGCCTCCTGAGTTTTTTCACCATTAATCAAATATTGTCTCTTGCCAACCAGACAACTTCATCTCAGTGAGAGGCAGCCCAGTGAAAGATAATGCTAACATGCTAAAACCTATCTACCCCTTAAGGAGGCAACATTCTGAAGGCTGACAGGCCAAACTGGGTCTCATCTTGGCAGCGCCCTCTCCATCCTGTTTTAATGGCAATCTAAACACTGCTGTGCCTCATTCTAACTCAGTAGGCCACCGCGACACAACCTTGAGTAATGTCACCAGCACACTAGTGAGTCTGATGTGAACTCAGTGTCAAATTTGGAGCATCATCTCTGAAAGCACCACTGCCAAGCAGATTCAGAGAACACAGAGGCTAAAGGTAAGGAACCAACCTTGCTGCTCAGTCATAAAGGAGAACTGGCCTCTCTCCTGCAGGTCCAACCAGAGACACTACAGAGGCCATAAACAAAATGAGATCAGAAAGAGCTCTGATACGGATGTTCAAAGGCATTGTCTCAAAAGATCTTCCCCAACCAATAACTGACGAACCTTCTTCTGCCTGCCTCTTTCAACCTCTAAACCTCACCACAGCTGAAACAGTCAGGAGGGAATACATAAGCCAATTCCCTACCCTCAGAGATGAGAAATCTGTGTAAAACTCAGAAGTCAGACACTTGCTAAGGTCAAGGTTAAAAGCCAGGCCCCCAAAGTCCTAGCTAAGTTCTACTCCTTATCACATATCCCCTGCTAAGAACTGGCTCAGAACCCTCTGGATACAAATCTCCAACAGGGCTGAAAGCAATAATGAAGTTGTCTCCCAGTGTTCTTATTGTAAGACTGAATGATCTCAGTTTTTTCCATACTTTTCTTTGAAAGGATAACCACATAATATGTACTATTTATGGATGTGCCACTGCTTCTCTGCCATTTCTCCTTTTATTTTTTAGGAAAAACTGAGTGAAAATATACAGAAAAAAAATAGAGGGTTTCAAGTAAAACTAATAAGCACAATGTTCCACAGAACTCCCTACAGAGCATACCTGAAGGAAGACCTCTTCACCCCTGCAGGTCATTTTTCATCATCTTAATCATAAAACAAAAAATTCCTTATATAGGTAGGGAGTTCCAGCAAGCATTATGCACATGTCAAGTTCTCTCAATAGTGCTAAACATCCAGGATTTTCCCGTGATGCCATGCTTATGGATAAGTTTTCATTTATTGGGAGTACATCCTGTAGGCCTTTTCATGTCTTACTTAATCCCTGTTTATAGATGAAGGCATGAGGCTTAAAGAGGTTAAGTAGCCCATAGGCCACACAGCTAACAAGTGACGGAGCTCAGTGTGTACGTCCTGATTCTTCACCATTCTACCGCAGCGCCTCAGTGACCGTCATCTACTGCAAACCTAACGTGAAAACCCACTTACCACACAACTACTGCAGCTAAGAGTTAAATGCCCTGTTCTAATCCCCTGACACCTGGCAGGTGAGTGACCTGCCCTACATCACGAAAGCAGTTTGTTCTGCCAAAGGGAGCAGGCCCAGCCACCCAGGGTGGTTCCCAACTGCCAGCTCGTCCCGGCAGAATGAGAGACAAGCCTGTGAAGTGCACAGAAATCCATCCTGTATCCACATAAGGGTAAGGACACATTCACTCTAATGCACACGTGAAAACTTACCAGCAGAGTAACTGGATATTAACATTGCTGCTTAGAGACTCTTACTCATACTTAACACATCAACAGTGTTTCTAACATGACTGAAAAGCTGTAAATGACATCCCAGTGAAAGAAATTCATGTCCGTTCTACATAAAATTTCCCCAGTGCAAAAGGTAAAATCCAACCCAGTCACAATTACTAAATCCTTCGTGAGGTCTGGATTCTCAGGTTTATGTCTCAGGTACCTACAGTCCTGTATCTAAGTATCATTTTTACTTGCTGTACCCAAGTATGATTTACACTTGCTCCAATAATTTTTTCTGTAGAACTGTACTTATAATTTATTTAGATTATTTTAAGCTTTATAGCAGCCTCTCAATAATAAGCTGTCCTGAACACTCATTGAAGATCCTATAAAAATAATTTATCAAGGAATGAAGCTGGTTATGGGAAAGCAGCAGAGAAGCCATGTTAGGAAACTTTCCGTTAATAAGACCTGGAAAGAGATACACACTTTATAAACTAGAAGGGTGCATGTTCCCAATTTTTTTTAAAGCTAAACTATAGCCAACAAGTAAAACCAAGTATTCCACAGTAACATGCCATAAAGCACCAAATAAAATTTTTAGTAAGTTAATTCTTATATGCTCTAAACTCATCATAAGACAAACTGAAAGTCTGTTGGAAATTCCGAAACAAAAAATTCTCAAGGTTTTACAAGTGTTCTATTCTCTTAAGACTCACTTGGCCAAACCATCTCTACAATCGAGCATCTCCAAAAGCATTTACTTGGGGCTTATCTATAATGTGATCTTTTCAGCGCTACAAATCAGGAGGTATTAAAAACCCTTCCAATATAAACAATCCAACACAACCCAGTGAAATCTTGGGGATGGGAGGAGATATGAAAGACAGGTACCTCGTAGTTTGAGAGAAAATCTAGTAATTCTGATTGAGATGGGATGTAGAGAAGTGGTTTCATCACCCGGCGGACAAACTTCTCAATGTAAACAGCACTCATGGGGCCTTTGTATTCGATTGGTCCAAAACTAGTACCAAAAAAATAAAAATAAAAAATAAAAATAATACACCATGCATTAAACCTGCAATGTATAACTGAAATCATCAACCACAAGACGACCCTGACTGCTTCATAGGTAAGTAGCCTTCTGTGTCCCAGGCGGTGAATGGAGGGCCAAGTGAGAATAAGCATTTCACGTGCCAGGTGGCACAAGCAGCCACTACTCTTCTATGAGCTTAATTCAACTGCACACTGAATTTCAAACAAACAACGTTCATTCTAGCCTCTGGGGGAATAAGAAAAATTCCCGTAATATGTCTTTAAAAAAAACAAAACCAAACAGAAGGCAATCCTGGAAACTGACCAAATGCTAAGGGATTCCAGGATCTTAGCTACATAATCAATGGGGGTGGGGGGGGTGGGGGGGAAGACTTTCTTTTGCATATCACTCTGAAATAAAACACAAGCTGAGCAATTGGCCCTTAGCCTACTAAAACATACCTATTAAATATTCCCACAGGCACTTACACAAAAGATCACTAAATAACCTGAAAACTACTCAAAGCTTTACTGTAACAAAAAAAGATTATGGGAAGGGATAAAGTTAGGAACCTGAAAAAATGATCTTATTTTCTCTTCCAGGTGTGCTTAGGGAGGCACAGGAATATGATTTAGCACTGCTAAGAAGTAAGACCAACTTTCAGTTACCCTCCTAATAAGCTAATCAGAATCCTCACATGGCTTTCTTCAGTCTTGCACAATGCAGACGTTGCTCAAATATAACTGAATGGTATGTGGCAGGGTGGGGGAGTAAGGTGAAATTTAATAATTCCATAACCATTCTTTTGTCTAAAGAGAAATGAGATTAAGCTTGCTGTTAATTGCAACAATAAACAGAGTACAGTAAAGAATTATATAAATGCTGTGATCCCAATACTATATGCTTACATAAATGAACACGCACACACATAAGGGATGAGATATACACGATTCTTCAGGGTGCACTGGAAATACGATGCCAAACTAAAGAATGTTAGCATGAGAAAAGTAAAAACAGTGCTCTACATGCACAGCTGGGAGAGAGTCAACAATTCTATCAATTCAAGACTTACATAAGTTTAGAAATTACCACCACCAACCCCATCAGCCACTAACAATTTTTAATTTAAAAGAAGAAATCAGGGCGCCTGGGTGGCTCAGTGGGTTAAGCCTCTGCCTTCGGCTCAGGTCATGATCTCAGGGTCCTGGGATCGAGGCCCGTATCTGGCTCTCTGCTCAGCAGGGAGCCTACTTCCTCCTCTCTCTCTGCCTGCCTCTCTGCCTACTTGTGATCTTTCTCTCTGTCAAATAAATAAAATCTTTAAAAAAAAGAACTTTCCATTCTTATAAAAAAATAAAATAAAAGAAGAAATCAAAAAATCATCTGATAGCATATTTTGTTCCACAAAAAGGAGCCAACAAATCTGGAAATGTCATCTACTCAGGCAAGCAGGCTCCTGGAGTGTCGTGAGAAGGATCCCAGGGACTTGCAAAAGTTGAGAAGATCTCTAGAATGCAAGTGTAGAACACACTTTACCAACACGCCACAGTCACAACCACAGGATGAACTGACCCAGGGCTGCTGAGCCTTGTACAGAGTGTTAGAACAAACTACTCCCTGCCTCAGAACCTCTTAGAGATTGTCTTAGTGCGTGGTATCAATACAAGCAAAAAAAAAAAAAAAAAAAAAAAAAAAAAAAAAAAAATGAATCTACTTAAAAGCAAAACAAAAAGTCTATTAATTTCTCAAGTCAGTCACTAGTAAGTAAGCCACTATGAACACAGCAACAACAAAAACACACAACAGCAACGGTGTGTCTGCCAGTGATGAGGCTGAGGGGCACCTTTGCAAGCACTATCAACCAAGGGAACCTCAACACCGGTGAGTGGTCACAAGAAAGTTTAGTTAAAGAAACACATTCATTCATATGTGTTATGTGTAAAATAGAGAACTCCATTCTCAAATAGGATATGAAAAGGCTACGTCCCTTCAGGTATCTCTGTGCCTTAGCACTTGCTTGTTTTTGGTACACTGGGGATGGGAGATACTGAAATGTATTAGGAGTTCTGAACGAACTGAAACAAGTAAAACCTAACAGGCAAAGATGAGGAGCAAGCACTTCAAGGAGACTATCAACCTCAAACTCCTCATCTGTGAAATGAGAAAGATGGACTACATGTTTCTAAAGTTCCTTGTATGTCCTTTCAATCTTTCCATCACTCTAACAAAACGAACAGTATCAGACAACATACTACACAGCCATATAAACCAAAAAGACATTTTGTACTTGATTAAAGGGAACTCTCCTGATTTTAATATCACACCAAACTAGGCCCACCTCTGGGCAGGTGGCTCTTTCACTTATACTGGCCGGGCCTATACTAGGTACCTGTGCCCTAGTTCCTGTGTCTAAATACTGTCTATTTCTAAGAAGAGAACTGCAGGGACCTTCGTAGGGCAAGCTTATTTATCCCATTACAGAGAACAGAGGTTTAACATCTTCAAATGCAACAGTTTATACTCTGAGAAGTACTCATATCTAGGAGAGACTTGGAAGGTGGAGATGGGGTAAGAAAGTGCATTTTTGCTCAAATATTATTTAACAGCTCTTGAGAAATAATACTACATGCCACAAAACATTTTATGTTAAAAACATGAGGAGGGATGGAACGTGACAAATAATCCACAAATGATAGTTTGAGGTTTCTTATAAATCATCATTGATTAAAACCTAGGAAGTTCAGAGGGAGGGAAAAAATTAAAGCATAAAAAGTAAAACTCTTACTAATCAAACATTCTTTACCCACTTTACCTTCATTAACAAACTTCAAGCCAATTACACTGAACAAAGTCCAAGTCTCCTCTCTCTTCAAAATTCTTCAAGTCCAATTTTAGACATTACTTAACAACTCACAGCAAGGTCAGGGCAGCATTCCAAAATCAAACACCAATATCTCTGCAGCATCATAAACTCGCTCCTTAAGTGGGATAAAGACTAAAGGTAGCCTCTTGTTACTTCAGGCTAGATGAATGTATATGGAACAAAATTTATGAAAACCATTCAGGTTTTCAAAGCTCTTTGGATTTCAGGATTATGGGCATAGGACCATGAATTCATAGTAACTTTTTTCCCAGCTGAAAAGTGCTAAAATTCCCTCCTGACTATGTATGTTGCCAGGTAACAGGATAAGAACGTTTGCTGCACAATGGGGCAGCTGGCACTGCCAAAAACAACGCCAGAGACTAGGTAATGGTATGAAGATGGTCACACACCGAAGAAAAAGCAGTTTAGGAAACGCTATTACTACACAATCCCATTTTCTCTATTTAAAAAAAGAAGGTGGATATGTATAGTCAGAGGAGGATATAAATGAAAACACATAATGATTATGTACAGCTGATAAAATATCCAGATCCTTTTATTGATTTTTGCCTATCTGTATTTTCTCAATTTCCTACAGTGAATATCTAATACTTCTAAACAGAAAAAAAAAATTTCACTTTGGAACTTAACTGGAATCAGAAAACTAATTCAAAGTTCTTACCTCCGATGATACAGATATATCACAGGGAAATAAAAGAAGTGCTTCTGTTTCCTGCATTTCCCCTGGTTCCACCAACAGTTAATTGCCACAAACAACACCTGCAGAACCAAAAAAAGTTTCAAATGACTATGAATAACAACTGAAAAACTACCAAGATTTTAAAGACAAAATCATAGAAATGGAACTATTCTTCTCCGAAACAGAAAGTGAGAAAAAAAATTATCTCCAGTATTCACAGAAGGTCATCATCTATCACCACGATAAAAAAGACTGACTCTCACCCATGGTGAATTCTAATTAGAATTCTAATTCTAATATTTCACTAGTATTTTACAGTCTAGTCCAAGAGGGAAATGATTTGCTTTGAATTCTAAAGTGAATGAGCACCAGTGAGTTTTTCTAAACATGATTACATTAAAACTCAATGGGAGGATATCTTTCAATAGTCAAAATGAGCATGGGAGAAGGGAAAAAAACATTAGCTGCAAATAAAACATCACAAATACCAAAGGACCATGTTTTTTAAGATTTTATTTATTTATTTGACACAGAGAGAGATCACAAGTAGGCAGAAAGGCAGGCAGAGAGAGAGAAGGAAGCAGGCTCCCTGCTGAGCAGAGAGCCGGATGCGGCCTCAATCCCAGAACCCTGCGATCCTGACCTGAGCCGAAGGCAGAGGCTTTAACCCACTGAGCCACCCAGGCACCCCAAAGGACCATTTTTAATGACTACATTAAAAACCAGTAGGAATAGAATAATTAAAGCTGTGCTCTAAATGTAGTATTAAGCAGCAAAAATACAAACTAAATACATATTTATAGGTAGATACTAAGGTATTTAAGGAGAAGTGCCCTATGTCTCCAATCCACTTTGAAATATACCCCAAACCAGATGGGTTAATAGATTAGAGCAGGGCTTGCCCACTTGGGCACCACTGACACCCTGGCCTTCCACTGTTACAAGGCTTTCTGTATGTTTGTTTTTGTTGTGAGGGGCAGTCCTACACACTAGCAGTACTCCTGGCCTGTACCCACTACAGGCCAGAAGCTCCCCCCCACTCAAGTAGTGATGCCCCAAAACAGCTCCAAACACTGCTGAAGGTCCCCTGCGGGAGAAAACTTCCTCTAGGTGAGAACCACTGTCTACAGGAATAGTAAGGAGAATAAATACATGGTAAAATAAGCATAATAAAATGTCAATAACAACATTTAACTGGAGGCATACATAAAATTCCTTTACTTTTGCTACGTGAAGACATTTTCATAATACTGAAAAAATATGAAGACTACAAATGAAAAGTCACTTTCAGAGGCCTTCCTTACACGTCATAAAGAGCAAAATTGCTCAAGACTTAGTGGAAGCTCTCTAGAGCTCCTTTTAGAGTCCATTTATGGGAAAAGGAAACAACAATATCTTTACTTAAGGTGACACCTCACTTTTTTACTCAAAAATAGGGCACAATCTACCATGTTTGCTAATTTTACTAAAGCATGTGGCTCAAAAGACTTTTGCCTGTTTCCAAAAATAAACCCCCTCCTTTTCCCTAGTGAGAATACAAAATAATAAGCACTCAATTTGGAAGGATCTGGAAAAAACTTTTGAAAAAAGCAGTGCCGTTAGCTGTGGATGGCACTGTAACCTTCACCACTTCTCCTGTGATCCGTAGCTGACCACTCCACCATCTGAGTCCCTACAGTCCTGCTTCCAAGGACAGGGACGCCAGCACCAGCATGGAGAGCTGTCATGAGAAACAGCACAGAGCCTGACATACCAGATGCCACTCCTATCCTCACTCACGAGGGTATAACTGCTGACAATAAGGTGACAAGTTACTGACACCTGCCCTAAACACAGCAGATTCCCTCCTTGCTCCCCACATGTCCTCTTAATTCAGAAAACTTGGGGAATGCCTGGGGAATGCCTGGGGAACGAAGTGGTGACTTCTTTTATGTTAAAAAGAAGCATATTGCTTGCCTCCCAGGACTCCATTAGAGTTCCTGCTTCCTCTCTGGAAGCATCTGCCAGTTTGATTATTATGGTTATTATTAGCCTTTTTTTTTCCCCCCCAAATTAGCTCTACTGCCCAATGTGAGGCTTGAATTCATGACCCAAGTCGAGTCACAGGCTTTACCAAGTGAGCCAGTGTGGCACCCCCATTACTAGCCATTTTTAAAGGGGAAGGGAGTAAAGGGAGCACGGGGAACTGATCAATTCCATGGGTCCAAAGTTGGAACACAAAATAACAACCCCCTCAGAACCAATGTCCTAGGCAATGAAAAGCCAGATTTAAACAGTACTTTGCACCACATTCAGGGATCTATAATGGTTCAAAAGGCTTTGCTAGCCTGGGCAAAAAGCCTCACCAGCATTTATAACATTGTTTCTAAGAAAAACCAACCCAGAGTTGCAAAAAAACTTCTGGAACTCAGCTGCCTGCATCAGGTACCTCAGATGAGTGGTTCTCAGCAGCATCATTTTAGAAATCTGTGGGATGCTTTTCTGCTTGTTGCAGTGACTGGGAAGATACAGGGCATGGGGTGGGCAGCCCATGAAGCTCGAAACCGCTTTGCCCAGGGAAGCATTATCCACAGCACCCAGAGCAGACTGAAGTGTCCTGCCCAACAACAAGGCTGGGGAAAACCGGTCTGTTATTATTCTACCGCAGGACCTAATTCCATTTTATATGTGAATCCAAAGCATGTTTTTTGTATTCATCGAATTTCTCAGGAAGGCAACTCTTATGTAAATCCAAGGCAGAAAATACTTTCTTTGGTTCCAGCCTTTACCAAGAGCTGTCCACTGTTCAGGAAACTCCAATCAGTGAGAACAGGGGCCCTGTGGGACCTGAGTCTCTAACACAACACACTTTTACCAGTTTGCCCCCAACAGCTCTCCATAAAGCGGCCAGGACCTATTTTACCCAAGCATTTACATCCTGAAACACACATGACCTGATTATATGATACTTTTGTCTCCCCACCTTTATAACTAATGGATTGCCTCTCCTGCAATATATGTGTAGAGCAGTTCTATCACCTATGAATTCCTCTGCAGGATGGCAAAAGGCACCTCATAAAATAACTATTTTACAAAAGGCAACTAGGATCCACTGGGTTGAAAACCACTGCCATACAAATGACTCATGTGCCCATCCCTCTGGCTTAGCACAAAGGAAGACTTAAATACTTGTTGCATATAGTTCTGGTCCACATGTTTTTAAAAGGGCAGCACGTTCGGGGCGCCTGGGTGGCTCAGTTGGTTAAGTGACTGCCTTCGGCTCAGGTCATGATCCCGGAGACCCGGGATCAAGTCCCACATCGGGTACCCTGCTTGGCGGAAGCCTGCTTCTCCCTCTCTCACTCCCCCTGCTTGTGTTCCCTCTCTGGCTGTGTTTCTCTCTGTCAAATAAATGAAATCTTTAAAAAAAAATGGGGGGGGGGCAGCACGTTCCACTGTATTCATGACACATAAATGTGTCCCACAGCAGAGCGCCTGGCTGACTTAGTGCAACTCTTTCGGCTCAGGCCATGATCTTAGGGTGGTGAGAGCCAGCTTTCCATCGGGCTCCACACTGGGCTTGGAGCCTGCTAAGATTCTCTCTCTGCCCCTCACTACCCACCCCAATCCTGTGCTCTTGCATGTGTGCACTCACTCTCTCACTCTCTCTCAAATACATATATGATGTGAATATTACAAAAAAAAAAAAAAAAGGAAAAGAAGTCATCAACAAATATCAGAAAGAAATTCAATGAGGCTTTTCAGCACTAAGCCAAAGAGCATGGCACCCAGAGATGAACACCGCTCTGCATCAGAAGGAAACACAGAGGGCGCCTGGGTGGCTCAGTTGGTTGAGCAACTGCCTTCGGCTCAGGTCATGATCCTGGAGACCGGGGATCGAGTCCCGCATCGGGCTCTCTCACTCCCCCTGCTTGTGTTCCCTCTCTGGCTGTGTTTCTCTCTGTCAAATAAATAGAATCTTTAAAAGAAAAAAAACAAAAAAACAAAAAAAACACAGAATCTGCTCCCTCTCCTGCCTCTAACCAACTAGAACCCTCACCAACAAATATCTTTTTTCTTTACAAAAAAGGCTTTATAATTTATAAAGTAAGGCTCCTGGCTTTCACCCTGGCTCAATCCACCAGCTGGATAATGGGTCTCTGTGGGAACAACCAGCCCTGGACATAGGGCTGACAGCCATCCATTTGCAGGCTGAAGGTCAGCATTACCTGGTCTGAAAGCTGGCTCGCTGCCTGCTCAATCTCTGACCTGGCGGCGATGGACTGGCCACACCACGGAGCGTAGAAGAAGAGCAGCACCACCTCCGAGTCCCGGCGAACATGCTCTGCATAGTCCAGCTGCCCCTGGAAGAGGTCAAGAACCGGAGACCTCGAGGAGAAAAAGCTGACAGGTGGCTTTGCTGGTATTATCACATCTTTTGCTCGACTAAAAAAGAGCAAACACAAACAAGATTGCTAAGTTTATCTTCTTCTAACAACAGCTTTATGTGGAGGAAGAATAAAGCTTAAAAGAAAAATTTCTTGAATGAGAAAACGGAGTTCCCAAAACATCGCCCTGGAGTAAAAAATATGCTGTGCTAAGGTAGTATTTAGCTGAGAAAATGCAAGACGTGGATATGACTTAAAAACGACTCTCTAGGGGCGCCTGGGTGGCTCAGTTGGTTAAGCAACTGCCTCCGGCTCAGGTCATGATCCTGGAGACCCGGGATCCAGCCCCACATCGGGCTCCCTGCTCAGCGGGAAGCCTGCTTCTCCTTCTCCCACTCCCCCTGCTTGTGTTCCCTCTCTGGCTGTGTTTCTCTCTGTTAAATAAATAAATAAAATATTAAAAAAAAAAAGCTGCAAAATTCCCCTCTTTCGAGATGATTCTTCTACTAGTCAGACTGTGTGCTGAGTGCTAAATAGCACAACCTGAGGGAAAATGTAGCTCTGTGACAGCCAAAGGAAGGATAATAACCCTTAGTATTACTGCTCCACGTGTTCAGAGCAGTCCTAAAGTACACCAGTCAGATAAAATACGTGGCTCATGGAAAAGCAAACATTAACCAGGGAAAAGAAACAACCGCCTGTGCCCCACCAGAAACATTCACAAGTTTCCATTTAACTCTTAAACTTGCTACGAGTTTTTGAGACACTCTGCCTAGATCAAAGATTTCCTGCAGCTTTGAACACTCAGTCTGAGGTTCTAAAACCTCAGGGGCTGGATGCAAGCAAAAAGGGCAGGTTGCAGCTCCCAATTTTTGCATGAAATGCATACCCTACACCACCTTCTAAAGAGGATCTGAACCAGCGTTGAAATCACAAAATGCAATAAAGCAAAACGAATATATGCACTACACATACATAGATACACACAACTTTTTCCTTCCAAAATCCGGGTGAAAGGAAAGGGAGTAGGATGCTGTCAAGGAGATTCAATGCATAGAAAGGCAGGTGAAATAAAGATTAAAGGCCCCCAAATGCACAATTATTGTGTTTCTACCCTCAAATAAATCTCTTTTATATTATCTGGTTTGAACTCAGTCAAGCGATCAACACTGAAGAGGGCTGTCCCTTATTTTAGGCTTGGAGGTATTAAGAAAAATAAAATTTCAGAAAAAAATCCTACTGTCCTTATTAATGCAACAATCTTAAAAGTAAAAGAGAGGGGCGCCTGGGTGGCTCAGTTGGTTAAGCGACTGCTTTCGGCTCAGGTCATGATCCCGGAGACCCGGGATCTAGTCCCACATCGGGCTCCCTGCTCGGCGGGAAGCCTGCTTCCCCCTCTCTCAGTCCCCCTGCTTGTGTTCCCTCTCTGGCTGTGTTTCTCTCTGTCAAATAAATAAAATCTTTAAAAAAAAACAAAAACAAAACAAAACAAAACAAAACAAAAGTAAAAGAGAAAAGGGGGGCCAGAAACGTTTGAGTCTATAAGAGTATCATGACACCATTCAATCAAACAAGTCTCTAAAAAAATCAGTTTCAGGCTATTGAAAGACTGCCCAGATTTGCCAGTGGCACAGAAGGAAGAGGGACAGGCAAGCGGCCATTCACTAGCTCACTCCTATTCCGAAGCAGGTAGGGATCTTGCTTTTCCTGCTGCACTATCTAGATTTACACTCTTCCTACTTCCCCAAATCTGAAAGGACTTTCTTAGCTTTTTAAAGTCATATTCTTTCAGAACAAACATGAAGCATTATTTCTATAGATGAACAAACAGATGTCAGTAAGCTCCCTACCTCTGGAATGGGGTGGGGGCCTCTCTAATTTGAACCCAAAAACACCGTGCAATTCCATGCTGTAAAATTCTTCATATACTTTCCTTTGCACAGCAAATGATAAGGAGCAAGGTTAAGAGCCTAGCACCCGACAATAAAGGGTTCAAATTCCAGCTCAGCCACTTAACAGGTGGGTGTGATTTGGGGCAAGTTTTGTAACATGACCGAAGTTCAACTCCTTCATCTCTAACTTGAAAGGGTAAGAGTATGTCCAGACCTTACCTGGGATTGAGATTTAAACAGTCCATAAACAGGCTCTCAGATTATCTTTGGGGTTTTTTTTGGGGGGGGGGGGTGTTTTTTGTTTTTTTAAGATTTTACTTCTTTATTTGACAGAAACAAGCTAGAGAGGGAACACAAGCAGAGGGAGTGGAAGAGGGAGAGGCAGGCTTCCCACAGAGCAGGAAGCCCGATGGGGGGCTCAATCCCGGGACTCCGGGATCATGACCTGAGCCAAAGGCAGACACTTAACAACTGAGTCACCCAGGCGCCCCTCAAATTATATATTAAATGAAGAAACGCACTGATGGAAGTTACAGTGCTCAGCAAGCAGTTTTGTTCCCCAGGTGGCACCTGGCAATGTCTGCAGACATTTTTGGTTGTTAGATCTAGGGCTGTGTGCTATGGGTATTCAGTAGGGACAAGCCAGGGATACCACTCAACAGTCCACCATGGACAGGATAGTGCCTCTGCCCGACTGCCAAGTATGAGCAACTGTGCTGGTACTTGGCAAATGATCAGGGACAGTTATCAGAATTTGTTGTCTTTCCACTAAAATTCCCAAACCTCTGATACCTCTCTGACAACTGAGGCCACAAACTATGCTTAACACGCTCACATGTTCCAAGCTGCAATCCGCCTCTTGGCTAATATTCCAGTCAGTTGCAACAGAGACTTATGGATAAGCTGAGGCGTGCCAGAAGATACACTGAGGACCTGAGGGACCCAAAGTTCTCCTGAAATTCAAAGGCCATTTTGTATTTGGGTACCTTCCCCCAAAGCAGCACAGTAACCTTAGTTTTTTTTTCCTGTTCACTATGGTCCAGCCTACCCAGGCCTTCTTTTCAATTCCAGGAAAACACCCGCCTCATCCAGCCTTTGCACTTGTGGCTCCCTCTACCTCGGACACTCTTCCCCAAAACTTCCCAGCACTGGCCCCTTCCTCCTTCTCAAGCGAGCTTCCCCTGTCACTCGGTCAGGAAGGCCTTTCTGCCCCACCCTCACTCTTACTATTCCCAGCAGCACTTACAGAAGCCCTTGAAAATTATACTAAGTTGTTTACTGCCTGTCCCACCACTGTAAAGGAGAGTGGGATTTTTGTCTTCAACGCTCATCTGGTCGAGTGTTACCCACCATAGCACGTGTGGATAAATAATCGTTAGATCGACGAGTGCACGGATTCTCGAAGGGGTCTGGGACTCTAACAGTTGTGAATCGTTACACTCGAGGCATAAGGGAAACAAGATGGGAGTTAAATGAGGGCCTCACAGCCTGGGCAGAAGTGACAGGTGCGCCCCCCAAGAAACCCCAACAGGTGACGAGCAGCTGAGAACGTGGCCCACTAACTTCGGTGCTAAATCGGGATGAAGGAAGGGTCCCGAGCAGCACCCGAAAACCTCTCCTGGCGGCTGGCTGGCTGGCCGGCGGTGAAAGTGGCGGGCACCGCCGTAGGCAGCGCAAGGGTCGGGTCCGTGGCTCCAGGGGAAGCCAGGCCCCACTTCCCCCGCGAAGGCCGCTCCAACCCCGGACCCGACGGGCCCCGAGTCGGCCCTGCGCCGCCGGCCGGGGCCCCGGGGCTGCAGGCCGCCTCACCTGCAGGTAAACTTGAGGGCGACGAGCAGCGCGCAGCCGAGCGCCACGGCCCCGCAGAGCAGCTCGGGCCGCCGGCGCGCCATGAGGGAGGCGCCGCGCAGCCCGCGGCGGAGCCGGCCCGCCGAGGACGCTCCGGTCGGGGCCGGGCTGAGGGAGCCGGAGCCCGCGGAGCCGCCGCCGCCGCCGCCTCCACCCTCGTCCTCGGCGTCGTCGCTGCTGCTGCTGCTGCCGCCGCCGCCGCGGCCTCTGCATTCCGACATTACATGCTCCCTGAAGCCGGCTTTATACCGCCGCCGCCGCCGCTTCGGGCCCAAGGGCCCGGCCCGGCCAGTCGCTCCCCAATCCCGCAGCCCCGCGCGCCGGCTAACCCGGTCCCTCCACGTCAGCCCCACAGCCGCCGCGGCGCCCGCCCCCGCCCACGGAGTCTGCGCGGCCGCCAGCCCCTCCCGGCGGACCCGCCTCCCCGGCGACCCCGCCTCTCGTTCACTGAGTCTGTGCGGACGCCGACACCGCCTGACAACACCGCCCCTAGCGGGCCACGCCCCTCGTCCTCGGAGCCTGCGCGGACGGCCTCCCCGCTCGCACCGCCTCCGGCCGTCGGACCACGGGCCCCGCCCCCCGCCCGCGGAGTCTGCGCAGGCGCGGGTCGAGGGTCCGGGTGGTTCGCGACGGGGTCCTCCCAGCGCCGCTGCTGTGAGTGAGCGTCAGGTTCCTGGAAGTCGCCTCTTGGCCTGCCAAGTTTTAAATGCTGTGATGATGACGGCAATCGTGCCCGCGAGTCCGTACAGGCCCGGGGGACATAGGTGTCGTTTATTATCCCTGCTTAACCTGAGGAAAATACGTGCAGAGTCGAGAGGTGCCGAGGATCCCAAGAGTGAGGCGGGCGGGAGAGGTCCCACGGCCTCGGTTTGCACGTCTGTGAAATGGGAGGTAATAGCAGTACCTTCCTCACAGGGTTGTTTGAGGATAAATGAGATGATTAATGGAAAATGCCAGGCCCACAGTGAGGTCTCACTAAATCTCAGTTACTGTAGTCTCCCGGTGTCCACGATCGGGAGCCTCATCTCCTGCCACCACAGCCCTTGGGGGCGGTCTGTGCTGCCTGTACTCACCCCACAGATGACCAGGAAAACCGAGGCTTGGAAAAGACACTGGACTGAGGCCGCAAAGCTAGGAGGTGGGAAATTCAGACTCAAAGGCAGGCTGCACCGGTGACCGCAGTGACTCACTGATGACTCTGACGTCTCCTATTCTAAATGTTAGGTCCTTTCTAAAGTTTTGTGATTATAAAGGACAAGCCAGTAAGGGATGAAATGCGATTTGAGAGTGACAGAGAGGAATTGCTTCTGGGAGAGAGAGGGACGTGTACACCTGGGGCGAAGTGAAGTCCGTAATTATAATTACACAGCTGCTGGGGCCTCAGATGACTGTGAGTAATCACAAAAGAGGCAAATAGGGGCGCCTGGGTGGCTCAGTTGGTTGGGCGACTGACTTCAGCTCAGGTCATGATCCTGGAGACCCTGGATGGAGCCCCGCATCAGGCTCCCTGCTCGGCGGGAAGCTTGCTTCTCCCTCTCTTACTCCCTCTGTTCCCTCTCTAGCTGTGTTTCTGTCAAATAAATAAATAAAATCTTAAAAAAAAAAAAAAGAGGTAAATAAAACTGAGGAGACAAGGGCAGTGTGGCTGCCAGTGAGAAACAAACAAAAAGCATGGGCGGGCAAGAACCGGAAGCTCGGGTAGGACCTCACCTGCGCCCCGGGGCAGCTGCGTGAGTCTGGTGCCTGACCTCCAGGGATGGAAGGCGTGGCTACCACGGGCTACCTCGCTAGGGAGCCTGGGCTTTGCGTGTGTCCTCCACCGAGGCCCAGTACATTGGTAACTTATTTACACCTACCATTTTGCTAATTATTTTATATCTCTCTTTTGTTCCTTCTTTACTTCCTCCGTTTGTATTAAGAAGATATTTGCTAGTATCCCATTAATTAATGATTTTAAACCTTTCTTTGATTATATCCTTTGCAGTTGCTCTGGGGATCACTGTGTATTTTCCAGAATTTCGACTTCAGATTATACTACCTTAATTGCAGTAAGAGACGGAAGCTTCTCCTGTGTAGCTCCATTTCTTCCTCCCATTCCTGTGCTCTTTTACTTTTTCATCTATTGTTACAAACTTGGTAATACAGTGTTTTTGTACTGTTTTATTTAATCTTGTTTTTATAGCTCTTTCCAGGTTTGTTTTTTTTTTAATATTAACCCTATTTACCATTTCTAGTCTCTTGCTTTGTCTGTGTAGATCTGAGTTCACTGGTGTATTATTAAAGGAAACAAATATTATTATTATTATTATTATTAAGGAAAGCCAAAAGTCACCAGTTTCTCCTTTCACTGTAGATTGCTAGACAGAATCCACCCTATGCTTCTATAAGACCCTTGTCATTGCCACAGGCCTTGAGAAGGTCCACAGAACTCGTGCTGCCTGTGGGTTCTCTGTTCAGACCCACAACACCTGGTGGCAATGCAAGGCCTCATTGGCCAGGAAACCGGATTTTAAAAGGCAGATCATTTCCTCTTCTCTGTCTAGACATCTATCTGGCTGCTGCTGACACTAGAATGTACTTCTGAAACTGGTGAGTTCATTTCTGAATACACCAGACAGTCAGGGTCAGGCTGCACTGCCTTTCATGGCCACGTCGACCCATATCTAAGCTTTCATGGTCACTTTTTATACCATGATCAAGCCGGTGGAGTTTGAGAAGGAGGCAGGGAGAGTATATGTTAGTATGTAAATCCTTTCTTGGGACCAGAGAGCAATAATGCTCATTAACTTTTAAAGCGTCTAAGCATTAACTTAGCAAACAGGATTGTCCCTGACAAGGTAGGGGTTGGCAGGTACCCCAGAGAGGAAGCCTATGCCCTGAGCCTGGGCAGTCTGGACAGTGGTGCCTCTGCTTCTTGGAGAAATTGTCTTAGGACCCCAGAATTGGCTTTCCAGAAATTAGTATTCTTCCCCAGCAAGACATAGGCGGAGTCTATATTCTGATCTCTTCAGGCCAGCTGAAGAGTGTTTGAGTTCTCGACCACTCACAGGATCTCAAACCAAGCTTCTAGTATGGATTCCAAAAGTTAAGACAACCGACTTTTTCATGTTAACTGAAACATAGCACCCCAGAGACCACTTTTGTACCTCTGCTTTTCTCCCTGGGAAAAGGAGTTTGGAAGATGAGAAGAAATGAATGAAGCCCATCTTTCCAGACTAGAGAAACCTAGTAGAAAAATAAAACTACTAGTCTATTCTGCAGAAAATGTCACCCATAACAGATTATTTGGCAAGCAAGATGCACCCCCAATGCCTCTACCAAGTATGACTGGTCCCAACTGCGTTCCCACACGTGGAGAGAAAGCAGAGTCTCTACTGTGTTCAAGGGGTCACAGGTAGCCTCTGGTTTTTCTAAACGTTCTGTCTCATCTCACTACCGACAGCTCTGCCCTCCTCTCCACGGTTGCTGGACCTTCATACGGGAACAAAGACCCTTTTCCGTTACCCCCACTAAACCCACCCGTTCAAGGTTGTCATGAGGAAGTGACTTTGTGCAAGGGTGCGGAGGCTTGGCCCATCACAGTCCAGCAGATCCCTGTCTTCCAAATCTACCCAACACTCCCCCTGACCCCATCCCCAACAAGGACGCAGCCCTGGGAACATCCTCAGGACGTAGCAGCCCCCCACCCCGACCTAGTACCCCACCAACAACTCTTCTCCCGAGCTCACTTCATCCCAGCCTCTGAAGCCGCTCAGGGTGGGTCCCAGAGGACATCTTAGCTCTGCTTTTGCCAGCCATCCTGACCATGCCTTCAGTGGTCTTTGAACAACCAGCACGGCCCTACTGAAGAATGTTGTGCCGGTCATCCATAGAAACCCACAGCCCACATCCTAGTTGGCGGTCTCCCTGCTGTTCACGCTTCTGAATGAAACACAGAAGAGCCCCAGAAGAGTTAACATCACTAGAGAAGCTGCTTAACAACCCAAATCTGGAAGAGAGGGGACAGAGTGAAAGTCACTTTTCTGTTTAACTTGCATACTATCACTAATTGCTTAAGATGCTTTAAAAAAAAAAAAATCAAACCTTGTGGTTTTTAGGGCCCAATTTCAATAATTCTTTGTGGGGAAAGGACCACACCCAAAAATGGAAGACATCTATATATAAAATGTTTATTACAGGCAATATTGGTCCATACACTACACAATACCAACAGTACAAGTGTAATCTTTCAAAATCATCATTTAAACAGCAAAAGACCAAGAAATAAAATTTGAGTCAACTGATTATTTTTCAAAATAGTCTCAATGCACATTATCCTTAGTTCCCTTATTATAGTGAAACATACAAATACAGAAAAATACCCCATTTAACATGTACTAGTGTTAAATGGTTATTTGGCTTAAAATCTGAGTTAAGAAAATCCTTTTTAGCAACCTACGTACAGATAAGTAGCAAACTTTATTATATTAAACAAATTTGTTCCATTTAAAACATGTGAAGAATTTCATCCATCATGTCTTCCGACCCCTTAGCACAAGTGTCAACTCTCTCCCCCCGATGGTTCTTATCTGAAGGACCAACCCAAGGAGTTGTCTTAGACATAACCTTATCCTCTTCCCAACACACTTCATCCCAAAGTCTGTTCAACAGATGGCAACCGGGTAGCGGTCACTTCGCCATTTGATGCCAATGGTGCCATGAGAGAGAGCATGGCCAGACCTGTTCAACAGCCCGTTTTCCTACCTACTGTGGGCTGCTGCTCAGGAGGTACGATAGACATCAATACAAGCAGAAAACCTGCAGCTCCTCTGCTACGTGCCTTGGAACACTCTCAATTTTTCTGGTCAATGCTTTGATTGGGTAACGTACATAAAAGCCAGCATATTAGTTTAAATCTTTAAACAAAAAACTATATTTTCCAAAGTCATTATCATTTGGGGCGATTAAGTGATCTTTTCTTGCTTTGTTGAGCTTCATCTTTAGGGCATCCCTTCTTTCCTCCCACTCGTGGAGTTCCGCGTTCCCATGTGCAAACTTACAGCCGTTCCCTTCTGTGCAGGCGCCGTTCATATACCTGAAGGACAAGTCAGCTTGGTGAGCGTCCGTGAGTTATTTACACAAACTCAGAAAGTGCACACTTCACTAGTCTGGCGACTGGCATAAAACTTTTAGCTCAAAATCTTAGGCCTAGATAAATGAGTATTATATAGCCTTGACATCTACAACAGGGAAAAAAATAGCACTTTTTAACATATGTCATGAGAAATACTGGTTAATGGCGGAGAGGAAAGACCACAGCCCTTCCTGATAGAGGGGAAAGAAATCAGAAGTGGCACCAAGTAAAAGATGTCTTCAGTAGTTCAGGGTTTCACGTGGATCTAACTTGGGAAAGTAAATACAGACAACGATTTGACCAAAATGAGCAATTCAAAACTCTCTGGTTTTTTGCTAAAACATTTTCTAAGGCAACTTAAACAAGAGAGTGATAGTAACATTTTCCTTTGACCAGAGTCGGTTCCATCTATGCTTTGGAACAGCCAGTATGAGAGGCAGTTTCAGAACTGCAGGCACATTGTGGTTAGCCACTCACCCCTGACAACGTATCTCTCGGCTCATATGTATCTCCTACGTATCTCCTCGGTGATCTGAAGACATCTCAAACCCACACGGGCAGACTAGTCAATCTTCTCATGTAACCAGAGAAGAGTGAAGAAACATCCAAGGAGCAACTAACACTTTGAGCCCAAATCCCAGCATCCACTCTCAGACCTCATCACCCACATAACCTCTGCTCCCCAGAGAGGGACTGAGTCACGTGACCACAGCTGTTCTCACAGGGGCATTCACGACTGCTACGTACCTATCACAAATACTAAAATACCCTGTAGGAAAGCGGTGCTGCCAGCAGTACTGGTCATCCTCGGTGTGAAAAACCTTCTCCTTGTGCTTCTCTGAAGAGATGTGGCCTTGCCACTGCTTCTCACTGTTACAGTTCTTCCCGCACATCCAGCAGTGGAAGTCCGCCTGAAATGCACCGAAGACACACGTCCCATCAGTGCGGGTCATCCGGGTCCCCTGGCGGGCCAAACCCAGTCCAGGGAGGGCACAGGGTTAGAGACCACTTGACCTTAGACCCAGACTCTATTCTAGGGGAGCCCTCTGATGGGGGAGAGCCAGGCAGGAAGGTAAATCTCAGAGTCAGAGTCAGACACAGGACCAAGAAAAGCGTCCCAGCACCAGGAGTGGGGCAGAGCACAGGCAGCAAACGACAGTGGTCATGGATTCGGCCAGGGTCCAGCAAGTCTCTGCAGGGAGGTGACGGGCTGGTGTGCAAACAAGGATGTGTGTAGGGAGGACCTTGGGAAGAATGAACACTGTGAGGACCAGCGGAGAGGACGGGAAAGCCCAGGCTCTCCAGCTGCAGACGGAGGAGCAGCCATGTCATTCATAGCACGTGAAATAAACTCCTCCTGTGGGGCCAGGACTCGTGCCAGGGACCAGAGAAGTCAGATGCTGTCCCCAAGACACAGACCTACGCAGAAGGAACTATGTTCTGGTTGGTGGAAGGACCACACCAGTTGCAAGCTACAAGCGTCTGGGAAGGGTTCCCCAAATGCTCTGGGTAAGAATCACTTGCAAGTGGGTAAGAACAGATTCCTGGAGACTTCCCATGAGACTGTGACTCATTACATCTAGGGGACAGATGAAGATCTACCTGATTAAACAGCCCAAGTAAATCTCACAACCCAGAGGGTCCAGGTAACCCTGCTCTGGGAACACAGGAACACTTGAGAGGTGGCAAGGGAGTCAGCGCTGTGCCTTGGCAGAGGAGACGGAGCTCAAGGGGCACCCCCGGGCACAGAGTGGGGGCAAGGGCAGGCCAGAGACATGACCCAGATCCAACAGGATCAATGATGGGGAGGTGCCAAAAAACAAAGCAAGAAACAAAGAGCAGGATAACCTATGTACCCATGTCCTCTTTGAAAACACAAGGCAGGCAGAGCTACAGCTTAGGGGAAAATGTGTCAAAGACAGGTAAAAATAGCCTGTAGAACCAGATCTCGTCCCTCAGGCATGGGGGCAAAGTGGCTCCAACCCTATCTGTAAATATCTTATTTATTTCACAAAAGCAAACACAACGAACTGTTAACATGGTGGGCTCAAGATATTCATTATATTATCTTCTTCTATAAAAAAATCATAAAAGAAACCCCAAACAGTAAAAAAACCACAGATGACTTTCTGTCTTCACAGAACCCTGAGGCAGAGGCCAGTCACTGGCAGGTAAGGAAGGAATGGGGTGTGGGGAAGTTAGTACCCACATTTCTGGAGCATCTTCTGAGACCCCGCATTGGCCTAAGTGTCCAGGACCCACCCTACTTCACGTACTCATCACAACCCCTCTCAGGGACGCTCAATGACCTGTCCAGGGCCACAGGCTGGTAAGGAGAGGCCCCAGCATTTAGGTTCCAAATCCTCTGGCTCCAAAGTCAGCAAAAGGATCAAGGAAAGGATGTGCTAGAATTGGGGGGGGGGGGGGGGCGGGTAGAATCGGGGTGGGGGCCTAAAGCTAACAGCCCAGGGCCACCAGAGGGAGGTTGAGAGACTGGAGGAGGGCAGGTAGCCAGCGAGGGAGCCTGGATTGGAGGAAAGGAAAAGAAAGGAAAGGCTCTGTCAGGGGTGGAAGCAAAGGAAGGGGAGGAAGGGGAGGTGGAACGACCACCCGGACTCACGGTGACTTCAGCATAATCTGTCGGCATGTGAATTTGTTTTCCGTTCTCCTTATTTGATTGACTGGCTACGTCATCACTTTTCTCACTTTTTTGACTCTTTAGCCAGAGTTCATAGAACTGCTCCATATCCTGTACTAAAGGAAAAGGAGTCGCTTGCAGCAGCAGAGATTTGACCGCACCACGGAAACACACACAAGACCACGCACACCTTCTGTACCAGTTGGCGTACATTGTTGGGAGGAAAGCCAGAGGGCAGAACAGAGACGGACTGCATTAGGCGAGGAGAGGGGCCCTGTGCAAGGGGGAGATAAACCCTTGTGGCCCTAAACATATTAACTCCCTGCGTTTGCAATAAGAGGCTTGGAGGGTGTTGAAAAGTCAGAAACCATGGGGCGCCTGGGTGGCTCAGTTGGTTAAGCCATTGCCTTTGGCTTGGGTCATGATCTTGGAGTCCTGGGATCGAGTCCCACATCTGGCTCCCAGCTCCGCAGGGAGTCTGCTTCTCCCTCTGACCTTTTCCCCTCTCAGGCTCGCTCTCTCTCTCTCTCTCTCTCTCTCTCTCTCAAATAAATACAATCTTTTTAAAAAAAAGTCAGAAAGCATTAAAAGGGTATTGCTTGAAAAAAAAAAGAAAAAGCAGCACCTCCCACTACTTTGTGTTGCTCCCAGGAAAACACTCACCATCACCCTCACAACCACAAGGGCTACTTAACATGGCTCAGGGGCCTGCAGCAGATATGCTCCTACCCATAGAGCTGAGAAACTCACTAACTCTGGGACCGAGATTCTGACCCTGATGGGAACCCATCAGTGAAGCCACCGTCGCTGAGGACTCACATGCTGGGATGCAATTTACAACAACACAACTGTGACTGGGTCCTGGGCAGTGGCTACAAGCTGCTTCGTACAGTAAGAACAGATACGTTCAGCATGACCGTCAAGCGCGATGCCAGGTTTCTGAACTTCAGTGCTGCTAACAATCCGGGCCAGCTAACTCTCTGCTATGGGGGCTGTCGTGTGCACCGTGGGATGTTTAACTGCATGCTTGGACTCTCCACACTGGACACCGGTGGGACACCTCGCCCAGGTCATGACAACAAAAACATCTCTGGACAGTGCTGAATGTCCCCAAGGGAGGCGGGTGTGTGTGGCAAAATTCAGCCCTGGTTAAGAACCACTGTGCTAAAAAATATGGTAATGAGGTTAAGGTCAAAAATCAGCTTTCTTGCCTGCCCAAGTGTTTCTAACAGCATGTCATCAGACTGAGATGAGACATCATCTAGAATTCCTTCCTCATTCAGACCAGTGGGAGCAGGCATCATATCGACAGCCCTGGTATGCCAGGACATCTTGAGGAAGGCCCAGCAGGATGTCCCTCCTCCAAGCAAGACAGCGAGGAGTCCCATCGCACATGTCACCGAACGTGAACACGGGTTAGACATAGCAGACGACATGCTTCAATCTGATTGGTTCTTGTAATTCAGAGATGCCGAGCTTAAACAGCTGGTAAAGTCCCATCACTTTACTGGAGATTAAACAAGGATCCCCATCCTTGCAGTAAAACCTCTCTGCTCAAACGTGAAAGGTTGTCCAAGGCTCCTCTCAAAGACTCCCACGAAAAACTTGCAGTTCGACCAAAATAAACATTCTCTCCTCAGGCCTCCGAATCTGGGGCTGTTCTACCAGTAAGGCCTCCTTGAGGAAATCTTCAACTCTAACCTGATTTTTCAGGGGTGCCTATTCACAATAGGAACAAATGGTCTGATCTGGTTAAGAGGGACAGAACTTCCCAGGAAACAAGTCTGTGTCATACACATAAACCTATGTATTTGTAATATTTGTATGCAGCTCCAACCTCAGGAAACCCAGACCAGATGTCAGGCTCTCCTATACTGACATACGGCACAATGTTTACAAGGCAAACTGCTTTCTGGGTTTGAGGTGAAACGGTAGCTTTGCACAGTGGCAGGATCATAGCCAATGAGTTCTATCCGAGGCGCGATTATTGCTAATTGAAGACTTCTCTCGAGGTGAGCCGGCACTTTGACAGAGAGGAAGGAAACTTTCCAGCAAGCTCGATTGCACGGATAGTCAAGCCAGAGTTAAGACAGCAACTTACTCCCATTCTCCTTCATGTAAGTCCACACTTCCCGCTCCTCAGGACTATGAGCAAAGGAACAGTTCCCAACATACTGACATTTTTTCCCAGAAGCAATATGATTGCACAGCTGTATAAAAAAAATATGAATATGCTCTAAGACAAGAGTACAGTAAGTTAAACTGCCTAACTTTTACATTTAAGCAAAATAAGCATTATTATCTGTGCTAACACTGAGTAACACAATTATTACATAGGATTACTTAGAATGAATTCAAACTGACTCTAAGCCCAACATACATGAGATGATATTAAGCTTTCTACCTCAAAATTTTTCAAAAGAAAATCTCCAAAAGAAAATAAAAGTATGGAATTAGGACGTGCAATATTTTCTGACAAGAAAACGCCCTTATTCAGAGTGTCTGCTTTTACCCACAGCAGAGCCTTGATCTCCACGGTGCAGCTCTCTGCCCAGGCCCCCGCCCTGCCCTGGTCTGACCGCTCCTGCTCTCCCTGCCTAATGCCCACGAAGCCTCCTTGTCAGCTCCTGGGAGGTGGGAAAGAAACTGCAGACTACTCCAAAGGCCCTAAACAGCATCAGGGGAAGTCTCCGACATTTCACTAACATATAACCAACACTGGCAGCTAAGCTCAGCCGTCACTCACTCAACAGGCACTGTCTGGGGACAATGATGACACAAGCCAGGCCATCCAATCACACGGCATTCAAGTAACACCTCTTCTGGTGATTTGCATTGTGTTTTTACTAAGTAAACATAGTGAAACTGGGAGGAAAATAAGGTGATAGCGATCAGCAGAATGTCCGTGGCTCTAAGAACCACAACTAGCAAGAACTAAGCAAACCTCCACTACCAAGACAGCTCATTCTGAAATATCAATGTACTTGTCTTTATAGAGCATTCTAATACCACTAGTTGTTAGCTTACTTTGTGTTTCAACAGAGGCTGGCCCTATATATTAGTTTACATAATATCAGAGGCTTAGCATCAGTTTCTGCTAAACGTCTAAAAGCAGTCAGTCAGCCCTGAATACAGCAGGTTTCCTCCCTCGGACCAACATCAACGCTCCCCCCCCACCCAATTCTCCGCAAAAAGTGAAATCCAATAAATTCTCAGGTAGGTATTACCAGAGAAACATTTGCCATAGTCTCAAAGTTCAATAAGGAGCAGGGAGAAGAGAAGATAAAGGAGAAGGCCCGCCACTGTGCTGGATTTTTACATAACACCATCTCATGTAATCTTCCCTAGGACATAATTATTCCCATTTACAGATAAGCAAACTGAGGCTGAATAACATGACCAGGGCCCTTCTGACAGACTCTGAAGCCCAGTCTCCTTCCACCTCACCATACTGTCTATACACATACACAGACAGAGTATTATTTCTTCTTTTAGAAAAATAATCCCTTAGCAATACCTAGCATGGTAGGAAAAAAAAAAAGAGGACATAAGCTACTGGCACACTGCAGGGCAATACAGCACTGACTAAGAATAATCAGTCATCCCAGCAGCTGAACTAGCATCGCTCTCAGCCGCCTTTGTTTTAACAAAGAATGAGGACTACACCCATCGTCCCCTCTTTCAAAGCCTAAGAAATCCATGGCTCCAACAAACCTGCTTCTCCTCCTACAAGGCCCACCGATTACATCACTCAGACTTCCAAGTCTAAAACCGCAGGGGATGAAACACAAAGACCGCCTCCTTCAGAGACTGACCTTGTAACCTGGGTACGTGTACAAAACGCAAGGTACCCCGGAGTGACAGGAAATTAACCTGCCTCTTCCGTAACTCTCTCGGGCAAGTCAGAGGGGGCGTCATGGCCGAGGGGGCTCTGCAATCCACCTGTACCGCTTCTCTAGGCAAACGCTTCTCTCCTTCTGGGCGCCGTTGGGGCAAAAAGTTTACTGCCTGTCCACACTCCAAGTGTCTCTGTTAGCTCACCCATGACATCCCTCCAGACTCTCCCTCCTGGAGGGCCAGCTCGGGGGGTCTGCTCCGACAGTCACCTTCAAGACCATGGAAGGCAGCAGAGGGGATGGAGCGGAACCATGCCACCTCATGAATGAAATACGACCCCAACTTTCAGTTGGTCTGGTACTTTCTTTCTAAAGGTTTTTGAAGAACAATGTGCCTCGAACAGGGACCATTTTTCCTTTTGGGTGACTTTTAGAAAATCCTATGAGGTGGAGTATTTTTTAGGTAGTATCCATTGCTTGAGTCAAAGAAACTTATCAATAGCATTCATAATAACGGAAGGCCTTGAGTTGGATGGCAAAGGCTAGGAATCAAGTTTAAATGAAATCCCTTCCCACTCACTCCCAAAGTAATCCATCTGAAAAATAAGGTAGGTCATGCCCGTGACTTTTTCTGGAGTCCACTGTCTATTTCCTTTTTTCCGTTAACTCATACAATCCCAGTCAATCCGAAAACTGTCACAGGATCACACATAGAAAAGGGGAAGGAAAACGAGAGGACCATTTAAAAATTGTGTTATTACGACGAGCATTGAAAGGGCTCCAAGTTCCAATTTGAATCACTACTACTTTCTAATGATTTGAAATGCCTAATAAAAAAAAGTGGCTTAAAAATTACGTATGTACATCAAACTGTAAAGGCATTTGTTTCTTTGTGGGGAGAGGACGGATGTTCATCCACTTCTTACGTTCGATGGACATCACTCTCATCGCACGCCGATCTCTGGTCCACCTAAGAAACATGGAGTTCAGAAAAAACAAAGACACACTGGCACAAGGTATAATATAAAGGGACAGGTACAACGTTTGTACCTGAAGGACCAGAGATTTTTTTTTTCTCAACCCTTCTAAAAGAAATGCCTTATGATTCTGTCATTTCATTTCCTGTTCTTATTTGTTAACAGACATGCCCTCGGAATCCTGGACAAAGAACTGATCAAATTCAGAGAAGATACTACCAAACTGTATTGAATTCTTCTCTACAAAATAGTAAAAATCTCTTCCCTTGTGCTTTGCAATTACTCCTATATTATGCACTTTGCTCTGCTCCCTTCAAAGTCTATCTTTTTTCTTATACATATGATTTTATACCCATGTAACAGAGAATTATGAAATCGGCATAGTTTACACACTCTCACACACACACATACACACACACACACACACACTACTTACGAGTGCCTTGCTTTTGCACTACAGTATTTTCTGTTTTTGTCTGGTTCAATGACTTGACCATTTCTCAGACACTGAGCACACACAAATTTTATCTTCATATTAAGAGATCCGGGCATTATTTGATTGCCAAGTACCTGAAACAATTAAAACCTAGTTTTACTTCTGGGAGAACACCAGTTTTCGGAGAACAAAATACTGAATTGTCCTGTACTTCTTTTCTCGCGATCGTGTACAATTTCTGATACTTTCCGGTTTGATGGGTTGACCGGAGACACCAAGTGGATAACTAAATCTCCACTTCTCTACCCAAAGCAAGAAGATGCGACAGGAGGAGATTACAGATGCCAGACCTCAGTTTAGAAAAGCCGGCTCCAGAGGTGGATAATTAGGATTTTGCAGGGTGTGGATGGGGAGACAGTGGAGAGAGCAGTCTTGCCAGGTGGGAAACAGAGACAGAGACACAGTGTTCGTCTCTCACTCCCAGGATCCCCACAGCCCAAGAACCCAACTGTTTTGCCAATTACATTGAGTAAGAGAACCGTATCCTACAGCTTTGGTAGGTATTATAGGATGTCTATTTTTTAAAATGATGAGAAGCTAAAATTTCGGATTTTTTTCACATTAAGAATAAGTCAGTGAACAGTAAGAATGTATGCGGACTAGAAGAATACACTGCATCTGGGGCGCCTGGGTGGCTCAGTCAGTTAAACATCTGCCTTCAGCTCAGTTCACGGTCCCAGGGTCCTGGGATCGAGCCCCACATTGGGGGGGGGGGGGTCCATGCTCAGCAGGGAGTCTGCTTCTCCCTCTCCCTCTCCACCCCCCCTCCCGAATCAAGCGCGCACGCATGCGCTCCCTCTCTCTCAAATGAATAAATAAAAACTTTTTAAACAGAAGTATAAACCGCATCTGTCAACAACTGGCATCCCATGGGCCGCTCCAGAAAGAATACCAAATACAGAAAGTAGACAAAAGAAAATACCTGAGCTCCAGGTACATTCGCTTCCAAATTCTGCCAATATCGTTTAGACTCTTGAGCGATAGCATCATGTGAGATACCTGGGAAACGCACAAGCCTTGCTTTAGGTTCTCACTGTGTGCAGGAAGAGTGCGCCAGTCCGACCACCGACTCGATTCCCTCCTTACCCCCCATGGAGCACAACCCCACACTAACAACAAACGCATGTCCCGTCGCTCTTCACAACAGAGTATTTACAAGTGCGGCTCCTGGTGCCTTTGGAGGAATCCGTCTTCCTCACAAAAGCAGGCTACCCGTGTGGACTGGTAGCAGCAAGTCACCATCTGGGGCTATAATCAAAATAAGCCACTCCAGAAATGAACGGGGACGGTTCACAGCTAAGCCTAAAATCAGTGGTGATGTCACCACATCACGATGACAGAGAAAAGTCTCCGACACTGCTCTGTCTGCTTCGAGGAGACCTTTGTTTTTCATTTAAGGTTTTTTATTTCAATTCCAGTATCGTTGACCTACAGAGTCCCGTTAGTTTCAGGCGTACAACACAGGACGCAGCACTTGCATCCAGCACCTGGAGCGCATCACGGCAAGCGTGCTTGCTCCTTCATCCGTCCCCCCCCCACCTGTCCCGTGGGGACCAGCATGCACAAACCCACCTGTTTCATTCTGTAATATCCAGACTTTCAGTTCGACAAGGCTATGTGCATAAAAGCATTCATCTTCCCTTAAACAGCCATATCGAACCTCATGTCGACATAAGTCAAGCTGACACTGACCATGAAAAGAACGTATTTTGGAGTATTTTACTGTTGTCTCTCGTAAAATGTGGACAAGGCACCTAAGATACAAATGAAGTGACATTTTATTGTTCTGCCATGGCTTCTTCAAAAGAAAACAAATAAAAATATATACACATATCAGGTCAAGTTCTAGACTGAAAATACATCTTAAATTTTTATTGAAAAAAATAAATCACTGTACATAATTGTTGGGTTACTGGAGGGGGAAGATAATTACACATTAAGTCATAAAATACTTAAATCCTTATCATAAGAAGCTACAAATCAATAATGCTTTTCTGCATTAAACATCAATTTAATGATCCCTTTAAAAAGTCCCAGCCAAATATACTAATAGACATTTTTAAATAGCCATCATCTTTCAAAACAGCAACAACAAAAGCACGGGGCTAAAATGCCCATGCAGAAGCTACTCTGATTTTATTTGGATCTAAAAACAGAATCTATTGCATCACTATAAAAATTAGAAACATACTTATTGTCTTCAAACTCATGCTTTGTAACCGGGTGAGAACAAGAAGTAGAATTATCTTTATTTCTTTTACTTATCATTCTAGGCTTATGATCAAAACATTTCTGGAACAGACAGAGAAGAAGAATTACCACAACAACATAATGCAAAATAGAACTTTTGTACCATATTTTTGCACATACTCATACATTACATACTTCTACTGGTTTGAATTTAAAGTGAGGCTTTGGGTCCTTTCAAATCCTAGTAGTAACTGCCGGGGACTAAGGGGCTGCTCCCCCCACAGCCAGACCGATGCTCAGGATTTTCTACTTCTGGGCTTAAAAGTCAGAAACTCTCACTTGATTCTACAGTAGAAAATAAGGTTGGAGACAGTACCTCACAGAGGAATATAAATTCTCCAAGATGCTCTTGGAGAAGTTTGAAAACAGTGAGGTCGATCTTTCCATTGCCACCAAAGAAGGCCTCCCTGCTGAACGCCCCTTTCCGCTCCAGCGTCCAGATGTCTATCTCTTCTTGGCAGTAAGCGAACGTGCAGTGGCCTGAGTACCGACACTCTTCCTCGGCAGCCACATCTAGAAAGACAGACGATTAAAAGACAGAGAAAATGTGGCCACTGGTTTTTCAAAGCCAGTGGCTATCAAAGCCATTTAGGGCAGCCTCTGAATTTCTCAGAACAACTCACGGACAGCTTCAGTCAAGGGCACGCGTGGCACTGCACGGGGATGGTATTAACTCTAAAACAACAGCACACGAGCCTCAATTACAGTTTAATCTCTGATGCGGAAAAGGCTTTGATTCTCGCACTTGCTCCCCCTGGGTTCGAAAAGTCACTTAAGGACCTTTGAAGCGCATTCAGATGAAGCGATGTGACAGAAATGAATCCACAAAGTTCTCTCAAAAGCAAGCTGAAAGAGCAACCTTCTCAAAGCCATAGGTCAGTGTTCTGATTCTGTTTGCACTAAGTCAGAGAACTTCAAGTGTGAGGGGGCTTTCCGTGGGAAACCTGGTCAAGGCCTGCTTCGATCAACATCGAGAAACACGTTCTGTAAGAAGTTAAGGACAGGGGTGTCTGGTGGCTCGGCTGGTTAAGCAGCTATTGATTTTGGCTTGGGTCATGATCTCAGTGTCATGGGATAGAGCCTTGCACTGGGTTTTACGCTCAGTGAGAGTCTACTTAAGATTCTCTCTCTCTCGGGTACCTGGGTGGCTCAGTGGGTTAAAGCCTTTGCTTTCGGCTCAGGTCATGGTCTCAGGGTCTTGGGATTGAGGCCCGCATTGGGCTCTCTGCTCGGCGGGGAGCCTGCTTCCTCCTCTCTCTCTGCCTGCCTCTCTGCCTACTTGTGATCTCTGTCAATAAATAAATTTTAAAAAATCTTAAAAAAAAAAAAAAAGACTCTCTCTCTCTCCCCACCTCTGCCCCACCCCTGCTCATGCCTCACTCTCTCTCTACAATAAATATTTTACAAAAGACGTTAAAAACAAAGGTAAAAATAAAAGAAAAAATATAAATATTTCAACCAAGGAACTTGCTATTAACTCTAACTACACACTTTTAGGAACAGGAATATGGGAACCATTAGAATAAACATAGCAAATCATTTATCCCTTACATAACACATGCCAATTAAGTAATACAGTACACACCTTTACATATATAATAGGGACCTTCATAATTTGTTTTCGTTGGTCTTGGACGTATTTTTTTCCATGATTTATCATCAACATTCTTTATTCTACCAATTAAAATATCCTTCTTACATTTGTGATCCATATTAGCATGGTAAGTGAAATCCATTAACTTCGGGCCTGGATAAAGATGTAAAAAAGGATTGCTCAAAGGCACGAAAGTAACGGTTCATTTCACAGGCATATTTACAAGCAGATGTGAGCAGACAAATACTGATTATTACATGCCCACAAAAATCCTATTTTTATAACTCCCAAATGTAAATAAGCTACTCAAGTAATTTGTGCCTCTTATATGTTGTCAGAGAATACAAAGTTTTATTCGACATTAGTGGCCCCAAAACATACCCTTATTTAACTGTAAGAACAGGAATTCTGATGGCTTCTAAAGCTAAACAACACCATTAAATACGCAACTAAGAAAGAATAGGAATTTGGGTACAGTTTAGGATAAACTTCACCTGACTTAGGGGTAAAGATATGAAAGAAGCCAACAGAAAAGACTTTTATAAACATTACATCAAATACTGGTCTTCGAATGCTTTTTTCCTAGTTCTTGCTTTATTTGAATATCATATTCTTGGTGCTCCTGGGTGGCTCAGTTAGGTTAACTGTCCGCTTTCAGTTCAGGTCGTGATTTCAGGCTCCTAGGAGCCAATCCTGCGTCATTGTGCTTCCTGCTCCGCAGGGAACCTGCCTCCCCCTCTATCCCACCCCCATTCTCTCTCTCTCTCTCTAAGATCTTTTTTTTTTTAATTTTTTTAAAGATTTTATTTATTTATCTGACAGAGAGAGAGATCACAGGCAGGCAAAGAGAGAGGAGGAAGCAGGCTCCCTGCTGAACAGAGAGGCTGATGTGGGCCTCGATCGCAGGACCCTGAGATCATGACCTGAGCTGAAGGCAAAGGCTTTAACCCACTGAGCCACCCAGGCACCCTCTCTCTCTAAGATCTTAAAAAAAAAAGAAAAAGAAAAAGAAAAAGTCGAAAATGATCACACTCTTAAGCATGTATGGGGAATGTAAAGAATTTCATAAAAATTTCAAAATCAGGTAGATATGCCATTCCATATGATTCTATAGATGAAATCATATCAAGTAAGAGCAGACTTATCCTATTAGACTCCAAGGGGCCCAAATCAATAGTTGCTGCTTGCTAAGAAAGAACTCAAAATAGGGACAAAGAATCCGATAGCTCGTGTTTTCCGCGCATATTCATGAATTCCTAAGAACGCTCAGATTACGGACCAGCTTATGAATACTGTCAGCTCATTTGCTTGGTCCTGACCTGATTTTACAAAACAGATTTGACATGCTTGTCTCAGTTCATGGGTTCCTTCGAGGGGATGTCGTGGGGTCACTGATGAAGGTGGTTTAGTAACTGCACTTCCGAAAAAGTTTCCAAAGTCATTTCTGGGGTGGCTCGAAATTCCCAGGAAACTCTCAGAAGCAAACAAGTTGCCTGGTCCATTCATCTGCAAGAAGAAAAAGCAAAAAAAACAAAAAACAAGAAAAAAAAAACAGCCAACAAATATTGCACTATCACTAAAGAAGGAAACAAATTTGTGAAAAATATGACATTCTTCATCTGCTGAAATCAGTACAGTCCGTCCCTGTTGTGCTTCTATTTAAGAAAACGGTTTCTTCTAGTTCACACGGTTTCCTCTCTTTGGGTCTCTAGGCCCCTCCCCCACTGTCTTTGATCCTCCCTGCGTGTTGTTAAAAGTAACAGGTAAACGGTTCTGGTTCTGCTTCTGCTTCTGCTTCGACAGTACGAGCTTTTTATCCACCCGGATCTCAGCTTCCCTGTTTTGTTTCTTCTGCACTAAAGCCTCTTTCTTACATGGTCTGCAACAGACCCAGTCTTAAACAAAGAGCATTTATGGCCAGATGTTCCAGGAGAGTCTTATTTTACCACTATTTCCCCCAGCACACACAAAATTTAAGGGAAACCAGCACGTCCATTCAAATAAATCAGTTATTTAAGCAAAAGGCCTACATTCAAGTTTAAGCTACGACGTATTTACAAAAGAGGAAGTGACACTTACAAGTAAAAGGGAGGAATTACTGCCGCTAAGCGCTGTTCCCTCTCTAGAAGTTGAGGTGGACAGATCTAAAATAATAAAAACACTTCAACAGACCTTCTCATTCTAATCATGTGATAAGAACATCAGGGCTCAGGGGCTGACTATGGCTTCCCCGGCTTCCCCCGTTACTTCCCATCCCCATTCCAAGCTTTCCTGCTCACTCTCAACACCCAGACTGGGCAATGGACTTCCCTCTGGAAACCAAGGACACACACAACCCTTAGACAAACTTTAATAAAGAGCTGTTTTCAGAGACATAAGCTAAAGCAGGACCTACAGAGCAAGACCAGTTAAAAAGACTAAGAAAATTATTCATAGTCCAAATGGGAAAAGAGCCTCTCCTTTTCAACCTACGAAGCCGGAACTCATCACATTAAGGAAATTGGTAAGGTGCGATGAATTTCTTTGTCTCAGTCTACCACTCGATTATTCGCTCTCTGCCCTTCTAGTTCACACAAATTTTAGGTTTTTCAGGTGTCAATCTCTTGAAATCAGTCATTTTGATTTTTCTCCCTTCAACCATGTAATAGTGCCTTAGGAAAAAAATCCGAAGATCGTTAGCATTACTGTTTAAAGTTTATATTAAACCTGGAGTTACAGACCAAACACTCAGCAACCCCTTATAAAAACTAAGGCACCAGGCAGTGCACTGACCTCCAGGGATGGAGCCTGAAACAGGAAACTCTAATTCTCTAAGTCTAATTTTGAACAATTCTACCGGAAATTAGTCTTAACTATGTGCCTCCTTCAGAATTTTAAAAGGATAGCCTGTCTTTAAGACTCTCTCAGATGGGATAATCCTTTCGTGGTAAAGACATTAAAAGTCACTCTGCCCCCTCCCCAAAACAACAGATACCCAGCTTAAGAAGCTCTCTTGTTTAAGAAAGCAAACAAACACGAGTGCCACGGACATCCTGTGTATTCCTATGCTTCCTTAGCTCCAGAATGGCACACAAGTTCAGTCCAAGCAAACTAAAACTGAAGATTGAGTTGTTACCTTTTCTGCTACCCTGAAAACAATCCAAGTACCAACTACTTAGGGTTAATAACTGCCAAACAGATTGCCTTTTTTAAAAAAATTAACTGTGATTATTTAAATAAATGGCTCGGTTCTTACCTCGCTTGGCATCACTCATTGAAAACGAATTTAAAGAAGAGCAGAAGTCTTCTAAGGATGAAGTCAAAGGCGGGTACAGCTCCGAGAAGGAGGGCGGAGGAGCGTACCTCGCACCAATAGGCAAGGTGCCCAACAAAGATGCAGAGAAGGGTATGCTGGGGGCGACGCTGGCTGCTGGGAGAGCTCCTCTGACTAACGCTGATGGCTAGAGAAAAAAAAAGATTCTATTAAAATCCAGGAAACTCTGTTACAAGTAGGCTGAACTGCTTTGAACATCAGCATACAGACACAAATTCTTACAGTGGATAATTACATAACAAAGTTGAAATCAAATTCAAGACTCCATAGAAGAATCTAGGCTACAGAGCTTAATTCTTTGCAAGCCCACTTTTCAAAAAGGATCAAGGTGTGATGTCCAGTACTGTTTCAAGTCAAGTGTTACAGTCACGTTTCATTTCCCTCTGATTCCTTGTCTTCACCCTACCCTGAAACTCCTAAGAAGCAGCTTTTTTCCAGACGAGCAGTGTAGGGGTTGGGGGAGAAAGAAGGTGCTCCCGAGCAGGGAGCTGCAGAAGCCAGAAACCCCAGACAATCCTTCCTGGGGATGTGAAGGCACAATCTCACCAGGACAAATGGAACGCTGCCTCTCTCCTCCACCCTCACTGTGACAATTTACTGAGAGGAAACTTACATACTCTCTGTGTAATTGTTAAAGTTTCCTCGATATATCCTACCATGATGACCATTGTACAGACCAGGAAACTGGAGGTGGGAAGATGCAAATCCTGGGGTACCTGCCATTTACACTGTCCTCCCTCTATTTCAGCCACACTGAAACCAGCCCTGAATTTCTCTCCCTCTTCCCCTCCTCCGACTATTGCTGCTGCTGCGGCCGCTGCTATTTCAATATACTTTATGGCAGAGGTCAGTAAATTTTTTCTGCCAAGGGTGAGATCCTACATATTTTAGGTTTTGCCCACCATGGTGTCTGTCTCAATTATTCAACTATGTTGCTGCAATGCAAAGGCAGCCACAGACAATACATAAGGGGGCAGTCGTGGCTGGATTCCCATAAAACTTTATTGATGATCCTGAAATATGAATTTCATATTATTTTCATGTGTCACAAGATACTGTTCTCCTTTTTTTTTTCTTCCAAATGTTTAAAACTGTAAGTCCCTCCCCCCTCCCCCATTCTTATGTTGTAGGCCAGACAAGAAGCAGCCTGGGTCCAGATCTAGCGCGAACTTGGCTTTACAGTTGCCTGAGACATTATCCCTTAAACCCTTAATCCAAAAGACATATTTTTCTTTAAATATCAAATGCCTATTCTTTTTCAGAATTTTATGTATTTTTTAAGGATTTATTTATTTATGTATTTATTTATTTGAGAGAGAGAGAAAGAGAGCACAAGCGACCAGGTCTCCATCCCAAGACCCAGAGATCATGACGTGAGCCAAACGCAGACACTTAACCAACTGAGCCACCCAGGCACCCCTCTTCTTCTGAATTTTAAATGCACCCTTTCCATGCTATGTGATTCCAAAAGGTGTTGAGGAAAACTGGGTCATCACTAGATTAGCATTCCTATCTTATTCAAAAAAATAAACACGTGAACCTGCTACCACCAGAGGACAAAAGTAATTTTTAAGGTAAGAGACCCAAAGTTTAGCTTACAGATACTGCAAAAATGCAGTTACACGGCAATTTTTTAAACTTAAGCCTGGGGCGACTGGGCGGCTCAGCTGGTTAAGCACCCAATTCCTGATTTTAGCTCAGGTCATGATGACCTCAGGGTCGCAGGATGGAGCCCTGCAGTGGCGCTGAACATGGAGCCTGCTCGCGATTCTCTCTCCTGCTCCCTCTGCACTTCCCCCACCCAACCCTGCTCACGCTCTCGCTACAAAATAATAATAGCAGATAAATAAAAAGGAAGCCTGGCTTCAAAAGAGAAGGGTAACGTTGAAATTTACCATAACAGTTTCATTGGCTTCAGGGGCCGAGTCAAGAAGGTCATCGATTTCATCTCCAAGGACCATATCTCCATCATCCAAAAATGCTTCCGGCATAGTGAAGGGGGTCTTCCCTCCGTTGGCCAGCACTGTCGATGGCCGAGAGCTCTCTTCCACTTGCAGCGGCAAAATAGAAGTTAAGGGCATAATGGGAACGGAGGCCAGCTCACTTCCACCTGGGTGAGAGAAGCTGGATGCAGGCACAGCGACAACAGCAACGGCTTCCTGCCTCGGAGTTAATAAATCTGTAACACGGACAGAAACGTACTCACTCGCCCTCAGTGTTCACACAGAAGACGAGCGTCAAGAGCCAATAACAGAAAAAGAGGGAGGGAGGTGAAAATATGAAAGTGATTATAAAAATAAATGGAGAGAGTAAAAGCAATTCAAATCAAAGGGTAAAAATAATTCAAAAATTCACTTGTTTTACCTAGGAATAGACATATTCGGATGTGAAAACCTACCCATCTTTCTCACAGTGCCTGGGCCCCTTCTGGCCAGAGCTGTGACATGCTGGTGGGGCCACGGGGCGTGTTCAGGGGCTGCCTACCAAGTTCCCATATTTTCCATCCCTTGCCCGCAAATCCATAAGCTAAAGGTCGTTTTCAAAATTATTCTTGCTCGAATACTAACAACCATACAGTAATCTTATCTGACGACACTACAAGATATACAGTGTCTAAAGCCGGCACTTTCTAGAGGAAGAGGACAGGTGAAAAACATACCTGGCTCGATGTCTTCCACAGAACAGTTCAAAGCCTAGAAGTTAAAACAAATAGTGGATCATAACACTGCCAGGATTCTAGGCTACAAGCCATTTGTCAATCTCCCTCTAAGAGAGCAACACAAGTTCTCACAGAAGGCTGACTTCCTTCCAGTTACAATTCAAGAAACAAATGGAACATTCGGGGCCACAGGGCTAAGCAGGGCTATCGAGCGGCACCACCGCCTGCTGCTTGTGGACACTATTTCTCCACAGATCCTCAGGAGCATCCCCATTTCAGAGGGACTCGTCTAGCCACCACTCACTCCCCAACTCACAATGACATCCTAACAGCTCCAAGAAGACTTACCTTTAAAAAAAAACAACAGCTTGATAATTGTGTTTAACCCAGCAACTCCCAAAATTAGTACATGGCCCTGAGCCACTTTTTCTAAGAAAACCTAACATCTATCAACATCCTGGAAAAACGCTCCAGTGAACTTCAGGAAATGCCGGTTAAAAGATATTACTTGAGTTGTTTGTTTCTTTTTATAGGACAGGAAGCTCTGGCCAATTATGTGTCTGAGGAACAAAAAGCTTTCAAAAATAGATGCAAACCAAAAATATTAAAAGCAGAAGGGCCAATGCTTCTATCTGTTCTTTTTTTTAACAAAAAGCTAGGAGTCTTACAGAAGAAATCACTTTACCTTGGTAGCCCCATCCCCAGGAACTGATTTTAATGAGAGCTGAAAGAAAATAAAGACACTAATTAAAAAAAAAAAATTAAGTTAAAAACAGAACTGAATCTCAGTTACGAAACAAAATGAAAATACTGCCTGGAGAGAACTCTGGCTTACCTCGGCCCTGACATACGCTTTTCTTATTTTAAATCCCAATTTCTGAGCTAGTTCTTGAGTTAATTTTATTACATGTTCATCCTGGGGGGAAAATAAGATTAATGGAGGCTTATATTTACTAACTGTGAAGACAAACAGGCAAAACAATCAGTAACTTCTATTCTGTTCACACTTGCTTTAGGAACATGTGTTCCAACTCCCGCATGTGGACAGCTGGCTGGAAAGTGTTAACTCTTTCACTGCCATTTCTCCACACGGAAGCAAGGACCGGTTACAATGTAGACCAACGAACTGAAGTATGAGGTCCATACCTGAGGCACCGCCAAGGAGCACTTCGCTACAGAGTCATAAGCCTCTCTGTATCTTCCTAAATCACTGAGGGCCTTCGATTTCCGATACAGAGCTTTGCAGTTACTGGCATTTAAACTGAGGACAGCATCGCACTCCTCTAAAACTTTATCGTGGAAACCCTGCAGTACGAGACCAGATAAAGTGAGCCAAAATTCACCTCTTAAACCAATGGTTTCCTGCAAATGCAAACAAATGGAGACCCGGGGCTATTACCCCCACCCCCTTTTTAAGCTCTGAGTCGGTGGTGTTATTTTTCTTTGTAAAAATTATCTCCATTATGAACTTTCAAATATGCAAAAGTACAAAGACTATCAATGCCCAGGTACCCTTCCACCAGATCAGATGTTAACATCTGGCCAGAAAGGCCCCAGAACTTCAAGAAATAAAACCCTTCAGACACCGTTGATGCCCCAGGCATCATTCTCCTGTCCTACTCTCTCCACTAGTTAGTTACCCTTTGTTGGAGCTCATTAAGATGTCAGCTGGAGGGGCACCTGGGTGGCTCAGCTGGTTAGGCATCTGGTTCTTGGTTTGGGCTCAGGTTGCCATCTCAGAGTCATGAGATCAAGCCACACAGCAGGCTCCAAACTCAGCAAGGAGTCTGCTGGAGATTCTCTCTGTCTCCCTCTGCCCACCCCCCGCCCCCGAGGGCACACATATGCTCACTCTCTCTCCCTTTCTCTCTCTAAAAACTAAGTCTTTAAAAACAAAAAACATGCCAACTGGAAATGTAACTCCCAAACAACTAGCCGATGAAGAATCCACTAGAGAAAATAAATCTGTGAACACCTATGTCTTCCTGAATCGGTTTTTGTTGTAAGCAGACACAGCCCAGAAGCTGGACTCACATGGTAACTCCATGGACCAGTCCAAGAAACAAAGTACTTCTCAATATTTATCCAAAGCTTATTTCTTAAAGCCTCAAGCACTCTAAAAGCCTCAATGTCTTTCTTAAAAACAGAAATTAAAAAATTGACTTTTGGGTGCCTGAGTGGCTCAGTGGGTTAAAGCCTCTGCCTTCAGCTCAGGTGATGATCTCAGGGTCTTGAGGTCAAGGCCCGCGTCGGGCTCTCTGCTTGGCAGGGAGCCTGCTTTTTCCTCTCTACCTGCCTCTCTGCCTACTTGTGATTTCTGTCAAATAAATAAATAAATCTTTTTAAAAATTGACTTCTAATGTACTATGTTATTGAAAACATTTTTTCTCTCTAGAAACATTTTTTTTTTTTTAAAGATTTTATTTATTAGACAGAGAGACACAGCGAGAAAGGGAACACAAGCAGGGTGAGTGAGAAAGGGAGAAGCAGGCTTCCCGCTGAGCAGAGAGCCCAATGCGGGGCTCGATCCTGGGACTCTGGGATCATGACCTAAGCCAACGGCAGAGACTTAACCACTAAGTCACCCAGGTGCCCCTAGAAACACTTCTACAAAAAATCACACTCACCATATTAGAATAGCAAGCAATACGATTTATATGCAGCTTTTCAATGATTTCTTTAGGGATGACGATTTCTTCAGACTTTGCATAACCAGCAATATTCAAAGCTTCTGTGTACTGGCTTATGGAACTGTTCCAATCACGTTCCCGATAAACATCATTGCCTTCATTAAAAAGATTTCTCACAAGAGCACGTAAATATACCTTAAAAAAAAGAAAGGTACCACTTGAAGCCCTTTACGGAACAAGTTGGGGTGTGAGGAATTTTTAATTTTTGTGCCAAAAACTTCCCAGCCTTCAATGAGACATAGCAATAAACACAGCTTTAAGAAACCGGGAACCCAGCACCTATGGCTGCTATCTCTGCGAGGGCTTCATCTTGCTCGCATTTTAAAGAGAAAATTCCATTTCTCACGAAGAGAAATGCAGCCAAATGTTTGCTCGCATCCCCAACTCTGTGCCTACGACAGAGTTTCCAAGGGGAAACTCTAGGGCACAAAGAAGGAGCACCGTAAGGTTTCTGACTAGTATTTTTCAACTGCCTTCCAAGGGGCAGTAACATTAAACACATCTAGCAGTTTCCTTCCCGGTACCCCCACCAACACTGCGCAGGATATATGGACCTGAGTGTGTGTACACAGAAAACCCCTACTAACTTCTAGTTGAAAGACTGTCCCCTTTTTTATTTGCATGTGTGATTACCAATGATTTCCCACATATTATGTTGTTGTTGTTGTTTCTTTATCTTTCATTTCGGAGGTAGAATTTAGTCATTCATCTGTTGCAAATAATGTCCCACATTTTTATGGACCATTATATTTCCTCTGTTGTAAATGTTCACTCAAGTCAATCACTGGCTGAGGAGTGGGGGTGTTAACCCTTTTCCTCACCAACATAGTGCAGTAAACATGTTCTTCCGGTACATATAAAAGTTCTGAAGTTTCAGTATGTAGAAGTTCCTTCCTGATTTCTATCATTGCTTTAATGTTTTAAAAGTCAAGATCAGATGTGTACAGGAAGAGATAAATATTCAAGTGTTCGGTCTTATTTTATGAAATTCATGTCTAAGCTGACAGAAGTATAAAGAACACTAGAGAGAGCAACCTCTAACAAGGGAGGCGACTTGAGACCTGTCACTTAACCTCTTGGGAACCCAGTTCCAAATGTAAATGTCAGGAGGACTATAAAATGAACTGTAAAATGAACGATTGTTCTAGGTGTTTCCTAGCCATAATACTCTCTGATTCTACATCTGTCTGGAGAGAGGGAGGGAAGGGAGAAGGAAGAAGACAGAGAAGGAAACAGAGAAGAGGGAGAGTAAGAGACAGAGAGAATGAAGAGACATTTGGAAGGATCAAAACCCACAGAGACAAGAAGCCAAAGGTGAACAGTCTGTGCCGATGAGGGCCTTTAGTCCAAGGCCCAGGGAACTGGGCTTTCACTGTGTTTCTAACTAGTGTCATCTCTAGCTGTTCCTGCTTAGGACCCAGGCACCCTTTACTACTGTTAGATCCTCTCTTCTCCTAAATAAGAGAGTATGTGTATTTTCCTTCACAACATAATCTGTCCCACTTGTTTTCAATGAACCAAGAGGTAGGCTAACAGTATTTTTCAAAGGTCTCAGAAGAAAAATTAATGCAAACTACACTAATGGAGGAAAGACAATACAGGACAACTGTCCACGTGTGCCAACAAATAATGCTGTCCTATATGCATGTAAGATTGGCAAACTCTAAGTGCCCAGAGAGTAAACATTTCAGGCTTTGTGGGCCATATGGTCTCAGTCTCAGCTACCATATGTCATGCAAGCAGCCACAGATAATACCTCAACAAATAGGTGTGGCTGTGTTCCAATAAAACTTTATTCATAGCAACAGACAGCGGGCCACATCTGCCCACAAAGCCACTGCTGGCCAACCCCCACTAAACATGATAGTTCTCAGGCTACTTGCAGAGCTTTGAAGCAGATGTTCCCCACCATTACCGCATATTGTTCTTGTGTTCCTGGGTACGACAGTGGCGACCTAGGAAGAAGAAACCAAGTAACTGTAATTATCAGGCTCTTATCAGGATTTGTTCATCCAGAAGTCATTGTAAAATTGAGGTTCTATTAGCTTGCCACAGGCTCAAGGCATATCTGAAAGACCTACCTCTCTTTACTACCTACCATGACTCACATGTAACTGTAGGCACAGGAAAAAGGAATCTGTAAGTCTTCCTTTATGTTCTCATAAGTATATTAAGGAAGGCTAATTCCTCAAATACCAAAGAAGTTGTAAAATAGCATAGAACCACTAACACTTGTGACTGAGTCACTGCTGTACAGAGAAGGTGGTGTCCTTCCCAGGAAGAATATTGAAGTCCTTTGGCCTGGAGAAGTCTGCCCAAGCTCTGGGGTATACCTTCCCAGCCACACTCCAGAAGGCTAGTTAGAGCCCAAGCTTCTTAACAGAAATGTTGGATCACAAAAGCCCTGCGTCCAAGTTCACTCTCAGTCACTTTTCAGTCATCTGAAGTGTTCTCATGGGATTAGGCTCCATTTCCTCTCAGTCTAACATTCTCAAGGACACTAAAGGATTGTAACTCTAGGGGCGCCTGGGTGGCTCAGTTGGTTAAGTGACTGCCTTCGGCTCAGGGCATGATCCTGGAGACCCGGGATCGAGCCCCACATCGGGCTCCCTGCTCGGCGGGAAGCCTGCTTCTCCCTCTCTCACTCCCCCTGCTTGTGTTCCCTCTCTAGCTGTGTTTCTCTCTGCCAAATAAATAAATAAAATCTTTCAAAAAAAATTTTTTTTTAAATATCCAATTTTGGACATGAATTAGGAGGACTTATATACTGGCCTTAATTTCTTAATCTAATACAAAATAATACAGTTGGCCTCTTGAACAACATGGGCTTGGACTGCACGGGTCACTTACAACTTTATCTTTTTCGACAAATATGACACAGCACTGTAAATGCATTTCCTCTTCCTGATGACTTTCTTACCACTTTCTTCTCCAGCTTACTCTACCTTAATACAGAAATAATACATATAACATACAAAATGCATTCATCGACTGTTTAGGTTATTGGTCAGGCTTCGGGTCAACAGTAGGCTATTAGTGTCATTTTGGGGAGTCAAAGGTTATACATGGACTTATAATTGTGTGCGTGGGGGGGGTGTGCGCCCCTCAGCCTGCGTGGTTCAAGGGTCAGCTGTACTATGCGATGGGAATGCGGGCACGAGCCTGGCCCTTACTGTATAAACTGCAGTCCTTCCTTAATGTTCTGCTGCCGTTTTCTCCTCTCCTCGGACACACTGGACATGTTATCCTACACATCCACGTTCTAAAATGATCGATCTGGAAAGAAACAAGATACAGAGTTACATAAGGCCCAGGGCTCCTGGACCCCAATTACAACACCCATAGTTTGCAGTCCTGCCACACAATAACTTGTGGCCCCATCGCTCTCTGATGACTTGACTCTGGGGTCCCCCCACCCAGCACACAGGAGCATCCATCAGGGTCTCACTGTCCTCTGAGACTCAACAGCCACGATGATTTTGTGGGCTCCTCCTAGAAAATCACCATGAAAAACTCATTTTCCTCCACCCTTCTTCCCCCTCCAGCTCCAGGTTTTGTTCCTTCCCTCTCTATATACACGCACACAGAAGCTGTCACTGAACAGTCCTGGCCTTGTCTGGCTTCTGGAAGCTCTCCAGAAGTGAAAAGCTTTCACATCCGCTTGCCTGGGAAGGGGTCTGACTTCCTGCTAAGCAGAGTGGAAACCTTATACGTAGTTTGTTGTACAAACTTTTGAAATAATACTTGTTGATACAACTGATAGAATAAAAAATCTGAATGAAGCCATTCAGTTGGAATGTTCTAGAAAGTAAGGGTTTTTACCTTCAACTTAGCACTGGCAGATGGTGACAGCAGTCAAAGCTACTGGTCTCTGCCCCACCCAGCAACCCAATCACTGTTCATTGAGCAATTCCTGGCAAGTTAAACGAGAACCACAGGGAAAAGTTCTGTGATAAAACACCATCTCCCAGCGTCCAAAACCAGGGTTTCTTCACCTCAGCAGTTTGGGCGAGACAGTCCTCTATTCTGGGGACTCCTCTGTGCACAGTAGGATGTGAGCAGGCCCCTGGCCTCCTCCCACTAGAAGCCAGTAGCACCCTCTCCCCCCAGTATGACAACCAAAATACCTTCAGGTTTTGTTAAGTGTCCCCTGGCAGGGTGAGGAGGGGCACAATTATCCTGTGAAGAGTACTGGGATCTAAACCCAAGAGCCCACCTTCTCACACAAACCCCACACTTGAACCCGTGTGATCTCGCACCCGGGCTTCAAAGCTGAAATGTTTTAGTTTCATTATTGCTTGACATTCGTAGTTTTATTTTTAAATCTACCTGTTTCAAAGTGTAGGGGTGGGGATGCACGCTGGAATGCTCCAAAGGTAGATAACTGGTGATAATTTTTTTCATCTTTTAAATATTATCAGTTCTAAATATTTTGATCTTTTGCCCAAGTTGTTCCTTTACTGAAGTCTTTATATGTGAAATGATCTATGAGGGATTGACTTTAAAATATTCCAGCAGGGGGCTCTTGGGTGGCTCAGTGGGTTAAGCCTCTGCCTTCGGCTCAGGTCAGGATCTCAGGGTGCTGGGATCCAGGCCGCATTGGGCTTTCTGCTCAGCAGGGAGCCTGCTTCCTCTTCTCTCTGCCTGCCTCTCTGACTACTTGTGATCTCTGTCAAATAAATAAATAAAATCTTAAAAAAAAAAAAAAAAAAGGAGTAAGGTGGGGACAAAACAGCAGAATGTGGCCAACCAGTGACAAACACAGGGATTCTTTCTACCTCAGCAATATTTGAAATTTTCCAAAAATAAAACATTTCCAAAGCCATGACACGGAAAGAAAACAGCATTATTTCTGGAGTTTGTTTTTCAGGTAATTGAGCTTAAAGGGAGATGAGTGGGTGGAAATGAAACAAGACTGCCAAAAATATGGACACCTGTCCCAACTGGCGAAGGGAGGTATGTGGGGGGCCTTCGATGCTTCTACCTGTACGTATCTGACCATTTCCGTAACAAAAAAAATTTAAATTCCAACTTGCATGTACAAAGTTACTTAAGGAGGCACTATTGGTGAAAGAAAAAGATCAAAAATGTACTCAGTACATATCAAGATGTAAGCAGACTGTGCCAGAAAAAAACTGCCCTGGAAATAAAAGACAGGTAAGGTGCAAGTGTCCACAATACAACCCTATTCTGATTTTTTTTTAAGGGTGGGAGGAGACTGTATATTCACATATTTGCTTATACATCCGTGAAACAGCTCCAGATGGAACCACGGCGGTGGGAGAAAACTGGGCAACTTGGAAAACAGTGTGGAGATTCCTTAAAAAATTAAAAGTAGAGCTACCCTATGACCCTGCAATTGCACTACTGGGCATTTACCCCAAAGATACAGATGTAGTGAAAAGAAGGGCCATATGAACCCCAATGTTCATCGCAGAAATGGCTACAATCGCCAAACTGTGGAAAGAGCCAAGGTGCCCTTCAATAGATGAATGGATGAAGAAGATATGGCCCATATACACAATGGAATATTATGCCTCCATCAGAAAGGATGAACACCTAACTTTTGTAGCAACATGGACCGGATGGCTGAATGAAATAAGCCAAGTAGAGAAAGTCAAATATCATATGGTTTCACTTGTGGAGCATAAGGAGTAACATGGAGGACAGTAGGAGAAGGAAAGGAAATGTAAATTGGGGTAAATCAGGGAGGGAGACGAAACATGAGAGATTTTGGACTCAGAAACAAACTGAGGGCCTTGGAAGGGCTGGGGGCATGGAAGAGCCTGGTGGTGGGTACTGAGGACACATATTGCATGGAGCACTGGGTGTGGGGCATAAACAATGAATCTTGGAACAATGAAAAAATAAAATAATGTAATAAAAAAACTGGGGAACAGGCCCTTGTTATTGCATACCTTTACAACTTTCTTCCTGAACCGTGTAAGTGAAATACTACTGAGACAAAATTTAAAGTATTTTTTTGAAGTCTCCATAGCCTCTGAACCCTTCCTTGGAAAATGACTTAAGGGACCACCAAGACTTTTTTCTCTTTTATTTAAAGTGGGGCTGGGCACCTGGGTGGCTCAGTTGGTTAAGCAACTGCCTTCGGCTCAGGTCATGATCCCACAGTCCTGGGATCGAGTTCCGCATGGGGCTCCTAGCTCCATGGGGAGTCTGCTTCTCCCTCTGACCTTTACCCTCTCATGCTCTCTCTCACTCTGTCTCTCTCAAATAAATAAATAAAGTGGGGCCAATTTGGGGGAGACTTGCTAGCTCACTAAGTTAAGTGTCTGCCTTCAGCTCTCGTGATGACCTCAGGGTCCTACGACAGAGCCTCCCAGTGAGCTCCACACTCAGCGGGAAGCCTGCTTCTCCCTCTCCCACTCTGTCTACTTGTGTTCTCTCTGTATCTGTCAAATCAATAAATAAAATCATAAAAGAAAAGTCTACCCAAAGCAAGAACTCTTTCCTATCCTCAATAAACAGGACACTTTCTTCCCAACCTCTGTACAAGGAAGGTAGGGAATTAGTCTGAGGTCCCTGTTGACTAAGAAGGGACTCCCGGATCAGGATAATCCACTGAGTAAATAGTCTTAGAAAAGCGCCAGAAAACCTTGAACCTCGACCTCTTAAGGACAAAGGGCAGGTAGCAAAGAGCTGACAAATCAAGCAGGTGATTAAGAGGAAATAAAATGCAGGTTCTTTTAATAGCATGAAACATACGCCTCCTTTACATGGTTAAGGATTTGGGAACATAATGTCAGGTGAGAGTCAAAGATAGTAGGATAGGGAATTTCATGTTCTTGTAGTTCTCTTCCCTCAAAACTGCATTAGGAAAAACTGTACACACAGCTAAGTTAAAAATCCTTCTGGGGGAACCTGGGTGGCTTGAGTGACTGCCTTCAGCTCAGGTCATGATCCGAGAGACCGGGGATCGAGCCCCACATCGGGCTGCCTGCTGGGTGGGAAGCCTGCTTCTCCCTCTCTCACTCCCCCTGTTTGTGTTCCCTCTCTGGCCGTGTTTCTCTCTGTCAGAGAAATAAAATCCTTTAAAAAAAAATCTTTCTCGATGAACACCACATACCTATGTTCTATAATTTTTTGCTGTTTATCACATCTGCTTATCTTTGTCCATCTGCCCATCCCTCTGTCCATCCATCAATCCACCTTATCATTTTGATAAACTGCAAATTAAGTGGCAGACATCAATTATACTTCCTCAATAAGCCAGCATGCATATCATTACCCTCGATTTCAATATTTGTCTACAATTTTTTTAAAGGCAAAATGCAGAAACCTTTTTCCCTTATAAAACACACAAATTTCAAGGCAAGTTCTAAACAAAGGATACACTCAATGTCACCGAGCCCCAGCCCCCAATCTTGACATAGCACCCTTACAGTCATTCTATGAAGGTCCCTCAAGCCTCTTCCCTTGCCAATCCCTGCCCCACCGCTACCCCTGGCAAACTCTGTCCTGATTTTCTTCCATCACAGCTGAGTCTTACCTGAGAAATATACTCCCCTCCCATTTGTGAAAGAAAGAAAAGATACAGATGCCTGGGTGGCTCAGTGGGTTAAACTTCTGCCTTTGGGTCAGGTCACGATACCCAGGTCCTGGAATCGAGTCCCACATTGGGCTCCCTGCTCAGTGGGGAATCTGCTTTCCCTCTGCCCGCTGCTCCCCCTGTTTGTGCTGACAAATAAATAAATAAACGTAAAAAAAATTTTTTTTTACGTTTATTTATTTATTTGACACATAGCGAGATCACAGGCAGGCAGAGAGAGGAGGAACAGGCTCCCTGCTGAGCAGAGAGGCCAGGGCGGGCCTTGATCCCAGGACCCTGAGATCATGACCTGAGCCCAAGGCAGAGGCTTTAACCCACTGTGCCAACCAGGCGCCCCCCCAACATTTTTTAAAATAAACTTTAAAAAAGGAAAATATAAATGCTTTATACATCATTTTATTTTTGGATCTCGTTAAAATCTGGCCTCAGTTTTAAAGTGAGGAAGGATCTGTTACTTTTCTTATTCCAACTCAGCAGTACATGACAGTATAGCTCCCTCCTTGAGAGCGGGGCTTCATCTCCAGCAGACCTCCACACAAGAGAGCCCTGGGCAGCGGTTCCATGAATCCACGCATGGGATTTAAAAAAATGCAGAGACAGGCAGAAAAACACAGACCCAACTGCATGTAAAAACTGGTCAGAGTAGGAGCCTGTACTCTGGTTAACCAAATCTCAGTTTCCTGGCTTTGCTATTCCAGTACAGTTATGTAAGATGGCACGGCCGGGCGAAGTGGATGAAGGGTTCATGGGCCTCTGGATACCACTTTTGCAATCTCCTGTGAGTTCATAATTATTTCAAAATAAAAAGTTCAGCCTACCCTGGGTGTCTGTTATTTTTTATACCAACTGGGGCTCCTGTTGCGTCTGTCCGCACTTGCTTCTGCCCCTCCCTCCCTAACCTCCAAGGTCACTCCCAATCAGGGTACACGAGAAGCGAAGCCAGAAGCGGCTTTACTGCTGTCTTCTGCGATACAGTCTTACCACAACTTCTGATGCACGTTTGGGTTGTTTCCAGTCTCTACAGTTCCCCAGGTACCCAGGACTTTACACAGATGCGTATCTTCAGAGAAGTGCCGCAGGCTAAAGGGTGCGTGCATTTGTTTCATCAGCCAACCTAGAACAAGACCCCGCCCAACAACGCACCAGGGGCCCGATTTCACCACTTCCCCGACCACTCATTCCAGCTGCAGGGGTGAGAAACGTGTGCCGCTGGTGTGACCAGCTTTTTGTCTCAGCCCTTCTATCACTAGTGAGGCTGCTCAGCTCTTGAAATTTAAGAGCCATTTGTACCTTTCTCTGTAAACTGTCTGCTTGGGTTTTTTGCCCATTTTCCTTCCAGGTTGAGCTTTTCTCATTCACGAAAGCTCTTTACATAGTGAGGGAAGCAGATGTTTGTGGTGCTGTTGTTGTTCTTCCCAATTTGATGTCAATCCTTCCTGCTTTCCTATGCTTTCGACAGAAGCTTTTATCTCTAAGTGGGGATTTATCAATATTTTCTTTCATAGCACCTAGATTTGGACACACGTAAACCTTCTGTCCAAAACCAATTTTGAAATTGTAACTCTTCATGCTTTTTCTGAATATTCTCATTGTTTCATTTAAAAAAAAATTGGTTTTTTTGGGAGGCCTGGGTGGCTCAGTTGGTTGAGCGACTGCTTTCGGCTCAGGTCATGATCCCGGAGACCCGGGATCGAGTCCCACGTCGGGCTCCCTGCTCGGTGGGAAGCCTGCTTCTCCCTCTCTCACTCCCCCTGCTTGTGTTCCCTCTCTCGCTGTGTTTCTCTCTGTCAAATAAATAAAAATCTTTAAAGAAAAAAAAACTCTATAAAAAAATTTTGTTTTTTGAATGTGACCCACCAGTTGCCTGTAAGAAGTGATGCAGGGATATGTATATTTCCATCCAAAGAGCAACCTGGCTCTCCCAGCAGCATTCACAAGACCACCATCTACTTCTGTGCTGATATGCGTAAGGCCATAACACATATGAAGTTCTGAGCTGTCTGTGATTTTTACTCAGCATTTCTGACTTGAACAGTCCCAATTCTAGACCCTCCCACCAATCCAAACACTTCACACAATCTTATCTCTTCAGTAATGAAACCACCTTCTCGCCCCTTTCTCAAATCAGAACTGGGGCACCACCCTCCTCTTTCTCTCCCATCCCATTTCCATCACCCCCTGACAAAGCCCACAAGTGATACTGTAGAGGATGCACCGGGCCCCCCAAATCTGACCACTGCCCAGGCTTCCTCGGCCACCCCCAGCCAGATCACAGATCACACCATCCCACGTGGATGTTGCAATATCCCCCTTTCTTTGCCTGGGCTCTGAGCTCCCAGTCTTCTCCACTGTCCCCTCCCCCCTCCACTTCCTACACTAAACTAAAAGGAATGCTCTTTTAAACACACAAATCAGTTGTCACAGCCCTGCTTTAAATCGTTCAGTGGCTTCCTTGAGCACTTAGAATAAAATCCGGAGTCCTCAGCGCGACCTATCAGATCAGGGAGGATCCTCCCAACCTCTTTTCACCCTCCCTCACGCACTCACACATTCAGCTCCCATCACACTGGCCTTCTGTGGCTTCGCAAAATGAGTCAAAGGCTCCACGTCTCTGGGGCACTGTGCTTGCTTGCCCTCCACCCAAAACACACTTCCCCAGAACTGCAGAGAACTGGTTCCTTTCCTCGCCTGGAGTCCTGGCTTAAATATCACCTTTAGAGGGGTGTTCCCGTATCCCCTAAATTGTTGCCCTATCCCATGATAAGTGCGCTATTTGCTTCCAGAGGTGCCTTTTCTTTCTTAGTCCTGATTGTCTTCCAATATCTGGATCCAGGTCAATACATATATGAATGGAAGAACAAATAAAGTGGTCAAACATAAAGAGAATGCTTCATACAAAGTTCAGAGGCCTGAGAGTTAACACCTAACGTGAAAGAAAGAAAAGCCTTGACATTGGAGGGTCCCAGGGAGGAGATGGCCAGGCAGACAGAGCTGGCTGTGGGGGACTCTGCTTCCAACCCTTGAGGGGAACAGGGTGGGGAGCAAATCAACATAGCGGGGAACCAACTAGGACAGCAACAGAGAGAAAGACCATAAACGACCCCTGGAGGAGCGCAATGATGGGTTTCCTTCATTGCCAACAGTGGAAAAGCAGGGCAGACACACCCCTCCCTAAATAAAAGGGAATTGGAATGGGAGAGCTTCCAACAATACACTTTAAATCAAGAAACTCAACTAAATAGATTTCATCAAATTATCTGAAATTTTACAAGCTGGAATAGCCTCATTATCTCATCTTTCTCCCATCAGCTGGTTTTAAATCTGATACTCATTCTTAAGTTTTAGATAAGGCAAAAAGGTGTGCTCGATATTCATTATAATTCTTTATTTACTCAGTGCCTGTACGGTAAAAGTGATTATACTGAAGTCTGGTACAATGTACAATGCTAGTAGCTGGACACTATACTCATATAAGTGGCATTTTAGCTTCACAAGATAACTTCAAAGACTAGCTCCCATTAACAGAAGACACCACGGTACGTGATACGTGATTGCAACATAGTATACAGATGGAAGAATAGCTAACACTTAGCACCCTTACTGGATGACAAGCATTGTTCTAAGTGCCGGGCATGTATTAAATCATTTAATCTTCAAATAGTCTCAAGAGATAGGTACCACGAGGAAAATCCTGCATAGACAAGTGACGCAAGCAGTCCAGATCACAGCTAGGAAGTGGCAGAGCTGGATTTCAGAGCCAGACAGGCTGGCTCCAAGCCCGAATTCTTATCCACCATGCTATTCTGCACTGTAAGTGGCAGTGATGCCAGGAGGAGGGTGCGTAGTCTAACTTAGCCGAAAGCTGCTCTCTGAAAAGACAAATACAGCTCCAGCAGACAAGTGGGCATTTTAACGCCGCTCCAGGGGAACAGAATAAACACACCTCTGCACATACACACAGTTGACATGCTCAAGGAACATCATCTAAAGAAACTTAGAGCAGAAGGTTTCCACGGGAATGCAACAGACTCAAGGAGGAAGGATAACAGTCCAGGGAAAATCTGCATCTGGAAATATGCTCCACCCATAACATAATGTGTTTAGACACAAGGAATGAATACTAAACAGTCTTACAAGACATACACAGGAAAAGAGAAAGGTATATGGCACAGTGTTTTCATTTTCTCCGAAAAAGGTATTCCTAAATTTCAGGTGAAAAATTATAGTTACCAGTCTGGATTTAAATGTATCCTCAGGGGCGCGTGGGTGGCTCAGTTGGTTGAGCGACTGCCTTCAGCTCGGGTCATGATCCCGGAGACCCGGGATCGAGCCCCACATCGGGCTCCCTGCTCGGCAGGAAGCCTGCTTCTCCCTCTCTCACTCCCCCTGCTTGTGTTCCCTCTCTGGCTGTGTTTCTCTCTGTCAAGTAAATAAAATCTTAAAAAAAAAAAAATGTATCCTCAGACTCAAGCCTCTCTGTGGAACAGCATAACCAACAAAAAGTAGTTAAAGTAACATTACAGTCAACTCTGTCTTGCAACAATTAGCTCATTTGGTAACACTTACAAAAGTATGTGGCTACATTGTAACTGCCAGAGACTACAAATGCAGACAGTGAAACATCAGATGTTCTACCACCTTCTTGAAACAATGACTCTTCTACTGGATACTTTGTTATGAGATAGGACCGTGAGCCCCCAAGCAAAAGTCACAGTAACTCAGAGGAAGGCCTGAGCTTTCCAGTTCATTTCAGTGGCAGAGGTCCTGGAAATTATCATGCTTTTCACAGAACCCACACATGAATACTGGTAATACGTATCCTCCATAACTCATGATCTGATTCTGATTTTAACCTAACACAACTATTTCCAGACTCCAACACAGCAGAGGGAAAATTTTTCAACAAAGAAAATTTTGTAACTTGTATTATTCTGCAAATTAGGACAAGAGCCTCATTTGCAATCAGCTCAGCAGTTCAGTTCAGCTCACAGTGAGAAGGAAGAGGCAGGGGTTCCTTGAGAGCCTAGGGGACAGGAGGCCACATGCCATCAGGGAAGCAGGAAAAGATAAGCAGATGGCACAGGCTCCCAAACGCCCTGCCCCCACTCAGATGCCCTATTAGAGCCCCGGCCAAGAGCAGTATAAAGCGAGCCACACATGTAATTTCAAATTTCCAAGTCGCCATATTCAACAAGTAAAAAGATACCGGTGTAAATAATGTCAACGATTATTTTGGTTGACCGGATTAGGTTCAAAGTACTATCAGCTTAACATGTACTACTTAAACACAAAACAACTGTAACTGAGATCTTTTACTATTTTGTTTTGTTTCTTCCTTTCCATGCCTAGTAAAAATCAGATATGTCTTTTTCAGGCGGACCACATCTCCGCTGGGTCCAGCCACATAACTAAGCGCTCAACAGTCCCATGTGGCCAGCGGACCGCCGCCTTCCGGGGCAGCGCAAGTCTAAAGTAAGCAGATCCCCTCTCTCTCGGTACCTAGCACAGGTACCGTCTTTGATCTCTAAGCACTGGGGGGACGGGAAAAATGCCCGAGCGCTGATGAATTCCCTCACCCAGGCGCAGGCGCAAACTCTCGGGCCCAGCCGGCACTTCCCGGCTTGACCACACCCCTGCGATGACCGTCCCCAACCGTGCCTTCGCGCTAATGAGAACTGACAGGTCTCCATTCCTCAAGGGTGGGGAAAGAAACCTAAAACCCGGCAGTCTCCGCATCCCCAATAAAGACAGGAAACCATTCGCCGCGCGTCCTAGCCCGGCGCCCGGCGCAAAAGAAACCCGGGAGGAGGGTGGTTCACCCGAAATAAATGAGCCACGCACTCGCCGCGCATCCCTCCCGCCCCCAAACCCAAGACACTGGATTAGGGGACCCGCGGTCACCAATGAGACACAAACGATGGAAAAAATAAACTGGTGGAGAGTGAGGGGGAAGGCGGGTTAAGTAAGCAGAGAGGAGGTGCGGTGCCAGCGGGAACACATGCAGGCGTGCACGGCAGGGAGCGGTGGCCCTAGGCGCCCCGCTTCCAGCAGACGCGCCCCGGGGGGCGCCCCACGGTCCGAGGGCAGGGGAGGGGGAGGGGAAAGGATGGAGAGGAGGAGGAGGGGATGCCCCCAGGGACCCCGCCCGCCTGCGCCCGCGGGGAGCTGCCGGGCCCCGGCGGTAGCGCGCGCGCGGGCCTTCCCTTCCCAGGGGGCCACGACCCGCCCCCCACCTCAGCCGCCCCGGCCTCCCGGCGCCGCCGCCCCTCCCCCGCCCCGCTTCCGTTAACGGCCGCGCGCGAGCACGAGGCGGCAGCGGGTGCGCGCCGGGCGGGGGCGCCGGGCGGGGGAGGGGCGGCGGCGCGGGCCGGGCTGGGGGCGCGCGGGACCGGGCGGCGCCCACCTACCTGCGGGGACTGCCGCGCCGGCCGGCGGGCAGACAGCGGCGCGCAGGGAGCGGGCGGCGGCGGCGACGGCGACGGCGGGGGCCTGGGCGCTCGCTCGAAGCTTCCCTCCGCGACCGGCGGCGGCGGCGGCGGCAGCTTCGCTGCGCCCGCGCGGCGCCCTCTGGCGGCGGGAGGTCGCGCCGGGCGCGGGGGAGACGCCGCCATTGGCTGCGGCCGCCAATGTCGTTGCCGGGGGGCGGCGGCGCCACGTCGGGCCGGGCCGGCAGGCGGGGGACTTCGGGCGGCGCGACCCCCCGACCGTGCGGGCTGCGGGAGGCCCGGGGAAGGCCCCGCTTGGCCCGACCACCGACTGCTGGTGGACGCACGGTTCACGTTTCCGGGTGCTGCGTGTGCTCCCCGCGGGCAGCGGCCCCGGAGCGGAGGAGCCGGGAGTTAGAACGGCGTCCGACCGGGAACTGACCCACTTTCGGGTTTCAGGCAGCCTCCCCGAAGAGACTCTTCACTTGGCCAGACCTCCTCCGGTGCTTCGTACTCCGTGAGTGGAGACTTGGGCGCCCCGGAGCCACCATATTGTCCCTGGTCTTCCAGACAGAAGGGGCCCGGGCGCCCAGGGCAGCCCCAGGATGCAGGGGCGCCCCGGCGTCTGGCTCCCAGTCCTGCAGGTGCCAACCCAATGCCACGTCACCCACCGTACTTTCCACAGCCAGGTGCTCCTGTGGGCCAGGCCAGACCCTACGCTCAGGGGCTCAACAGTGGGCAAGGCAGAGTCACCAGCCGGGGATGGGAAGGGGTGCAAGATGTAGAACAACAGGACACAGACCATTTAGGACAGTACAAAGCAAAGACACGGAAGCCAGGTGACATGACCTAAATGGAGGGCTACACTGAAGGTGGGGGATGAGTCACTAAGAAAGCCCTCAAAGGTGACATCCACGCAGAGAGGGGAAGTGTGCCCCAGGGGCAGGGAGGGAAGAACAAGTGCAAAGGCCCTGAGGCTGGAGCTTGGTGTCTGGGGAGCAGGAAGAGTCTGTAGGATTCCTGTATGTAAGGGAGAAAGGTTGGAAGGAAGAGCGGGGCCATGGCTTGCAAAGTGGAGTTTGTTCTATGGCAGGGGAGTTCCTCCACAGATCTGAATTGGGAATGCCATAATCTTGATTTACACTCTAGACAGTTCTCTTGGGCTGCTGTGCAGAACCAAGGTCATAGGGACAGGACAAGGAACAGGGAGACTAGCTAGATGGCTCCCTCACAGTGGTCAAGGGGATGTTCATTTGCATATGAGCTGTACTAGTCTGCGTGGGCTGTCATAAAATGCTGCAGACCTGAGAATTTTCTCACAGTTCTGGAGGCTGGACATCCAAGGTAAATGTGACTGTACGGCTGGTTTCTGGTAAGAACTCTCTGTTTTGCCGGTGTCCACCTTCTCATGGTATTCTCATATGGCCTTCTCTCCGTGCACATACAACCCTGGTGTCTTCTTCCCGTAAGGCTGGGCTGACCCTCCTGGTTTAGGGCTCACTCTTTTGATCTCTTATCACCTTAATTACCTCGGTAAAGGCTAGCTATGAGTCAGGGCTTCAACATTTGGATTTGGAGGAGACAGAATTCAGTCTGTAACACTAGGTAAGCACTGACAGAAACATCCAGGGACAGCTGCCAGGGCCTGTGGCTTCAGGGAGAAGGCCCTTCGAAGGAAGAGGCACTTATGGCCAATAGGCAGCTTATCATTCAGGTCTTGGCTCAAAGGGTGCTCTTGGAGAGGCTTACCCCGCAGCTCATCTAACAGTGCTCACGAACAGGATGCAACATGGTCCTTATAGCAGCCCTCTCTGGAATGACTTTGTTGAATCATTTGGGTACTTATGGCCTATCTCCACCCCCACTAGGACAGCAGAGACCCTTCCTGTTTTGTTGTGGATTCCCAGCCCCTGGAAGAGCAACTAGCACTTCCTAAACGCTTCTTGAATGGATGGCCACAGGAACCTTGGAGCCAAGATCTGTAGGGTGTATAAGAGCTAAGTGGCTGCAGGGATGCATGGAGAGAAAAGGAAAATTTAAGTCAGAAGATCCTGAAAGGCCACACTAGCCAAACTCCAGAGTGCTGGGCGGGGTACCAGAGAGATGAGACGAGTGAGGGCCAGGTCCTAAAGGTCGTAAAGCCACAGGAAGCTGCACACTATTCTGCCAGGATAAGGAATAACTTGATAGGATTGTATTAGTTTCCTATTGCTGCTGCCACAGATCACCACCAACTCAATGGCTTAAAACAATGCATATTATCTGATAGTTGTGCAGGTCTGGAGTCTGAAATGGGTCTCACTGAGCTACAGTGAAGGTGTTGGTAAAGCTGGTCCCTTCCGGAGGCTCCAGGAGAGGCTCTCTTCTCTTCCTGTCCCCAGCTTCTAGAAGGCATCCAAATTCCGGGGCTCACAGCGCCTTCCCCCAACTCAATGCATGGCTCTGACACTGCTTCTGTTACTTCTTCTTTCTCTAGTAAGTACCCTTGTGGGGGCGCCCGGGTGGCTCAGTTGTTAAGCGGCTGCCTTCAGCTCAGGTCATGATCCTAGGGTCCCAGGTTTGAGCCCCACATCGGGCTCCCTGCTCAGTGGGAAGCCTGCTTTTCCCTCTACCACACCCCCTGTTTGTGTTTTCTCTTTCACTGTCTCTGTCAAATCTTTTTTTTTTTTTAAGATTTTATTTATTTGACAGAAAGAAACACAGCCAGAGAGGGAACACAAGCAGGGGGAGCGAGAGAGGGAGAAGCAGGCTTCCCGCCGAGCAAGGAGCCCGATGTGGGGCTCGATCCCAGGTCTCAGGGATCATGACCTGAGCCGAAGGCAGTCGCTTAACCAACTGAGCCACCCAGGTGCCCCGTGTGTTAGTTTTATTTGTAATTTCTCCAAGATTCTTCACTAAAGCTGGCCTGCACACATAACAAGAGTGTTTTTTTTGTTTTTCTGTTTTATGTGTTCACATCCTAAGTTCCCTCCAAAGGGGGAAAAATGCTCTAGATAGTGATAAATACCACACTCACTCAAGTTTCTCCAAATATAAGGTGGGGGCACATGGGTGGCTCCATCAGTTAAGCGTCTGCCTTTGGCTCAAGTTGTGATTCCAGGGTCCTGGGATCAAGCCCCAAGTTGGGCTCCAGGCTCAGCAGAGAGTCTGCTGCTGCTTCTCCTTCTCCTGCCTGCCACTCTGCCTGATTGTGATCCCTCCCTCTCTGTCAAATGAAATCTTTAAAAAATACAAGGTGAATGTTATGGAATGAGTGTTTGTATGCCCCTGAATTCCTCTATGGAAATCCTAATCCCCAATTGTGATGGTATCAGGTGGGGCCTCTGGGAGGTGATTAGACGGTGAGAGCAGAGCCCTTCTGAATGGGATTAATACCCTCATGAAAGCCGTCCCAGAGAGATGATTTCTCTCTCTAGGTGAAGACACAAGAAGAAGGTGGCTGGCTGCATGCCAGAGGCAGGACTCAGCTGACACCAGACCTGCTGGCATCTTGATCTTGGACTTCTCGCCTCCAGAACCATGAGAAATCAACATCGTTTAAGGCCCTCAGTCCATGATACTCTTTTAGAGCAGCCAAAGGGACTAAGATGTGAACACCTTAGGTAGCGTAATGGTGAAAGGAGAGGGACTTCGGAGTCTGGGAAACTTGGGTTAATTCCCAATTTGCTCTCTACTCATCTGGGTGAGCCCTAGGCCAGTATTTTAACTTCTCAGAAGCTTGAGTTGATCACCTTCAAATGTGGCTAACAACCCCTCTGGACAGTAAGGATGGAATAACATGTACATATACAAGCCACCTGATACCCAGAGTGAGTTCAGTCACGCTAGCACATACCTTTCCCTAGAGAAATGACTCATGAATGGAGTACGCCTTCCAGCATCATCTTCAGAATCAGAAGGGGCACTTGTAAGTCACTCCACCCCCTGACACTGAGGCGTTCCCCGGTCCATCACTACAGAAACTGCTCCCATGGGGCACGATGAAGGGGTGACCCATCTCTTAGAGGCCCTGAAACAGAAAAATGCTTGAGACTCGCTGGCTTAAAGATGGAGCCTCAATCTTGGAACTATTATCACTATATATAGAAATAGACTTACCAGAAGGACAAAATCAAATAAAGAATAATGAAAATGGTCCATTTACTAATATTACATACCTGTATCAGAAAAGGAAAGTTTTGTAGCACTCAGATAGGAAAGACATGTGCTAAGTGTTTGCCGAGGGACCACGTGATAATTGTACAAGCCCCATGCACTGACTTGTGTAAATGCTTCACACGGAATTCTGTGCTGGACCCTAAATGTGCAATATAAAACAACTAATATCACATTCCTTCTTGAATAATTAAGGGAATTGAACAGTCCCTGGAGCTTTGATGAAATGCTGAAGTGTAAGAAAGTTACAAAAAAATATCACCTGGATTCCTTTATTACCGGGGTAGGCTGTTGCCTGATATCAAGTTTAATGTGTAACTAAGTGCAAGCTAGCTACTAAACATTAGATAAAGCAAGAGAGCACGGATTACTCAGTGGGGTTTTCTTCCAGTAATTTTTAGGGGCTCTCCTAAATACTCTGCACGCTGATAGGAAAACAGATGTTTGCTTCTGAAGGACTTCCTTTCCTTTCGAATTTAATACTGTGTTTAATGTCACAGTGTATCACAGTTCCCTGCTTGTATTTGGGGAGACAACCCATTTACCAGAAAAAAGAACTTAATTCTTAGTAGCTTCTGAGAATGGAAGAGCACAGGCAATCAGGAGAGCTCCATTCCTGGACTTACGTAGGGTCCCTACTTTCCTCTGCTTTTTTTTTTTTTTTTGGTCCCAGATTTGGAAATATGGGATCCCTTTTCCATGTGTTCTGTCTTCCCTAAAAACCTATTCCCAGCTAATTTTTCCTTCCCCAACTCTCCAATTTTGGAGTTAGTCCTGCTCATAGTCTCTACTGCCTGCAGCCTCTGGAACTGAGGCCACTTAGAACTGGTCTTTCTGGGACCATGGATAGAATCCAGGCAGCTTCCGCATCTTTGCCACAAACAGAAGTGCCAACTATGTTCAGGGCAGTTTCCTGGGTGGCCAATTGGCCAGTCACAGTGCCTACACTCAAGATCCTTAGATTTAAAAAAGCTATTTGAAGATCTTCCAAGCTGTGGGGCTACGAAATGGACTAGAGAACAGGAAGAAGCAGCAGGAACCCTGTGATGAAGCAAAACACAGATTAAGGGAACTTGATCTGTGGGAATGCTGGGGCCAAGATCTTGGTCTTTTTTTTTTTTTTTTTTTTTTTAAGATTTTATTTATGTATTTGACAGAGAGAGGGATCACAAGAAGGCAGAGAGGCAGGCAGAGAGAGAGGAGGAAGCAGGCTCCCTGCTGAGCAGAGAACCCAATGTGGGCCTCCATCCCAGGACCCTAAGATCATGACCTGAGCTGAAGGCAGAGGCTTTAATGCACTGAGCCACCCAGGCGCCTTTTTTTTTTTAATTTAAGATTTTTATTTATTTGACAGAGAGAAACACAGCCAGAGAGGGAACACAAGCAGGGGGAGGGAGAGAGGGAGAGAAGCAGGCTTCCCGCCTAGCAGGGAGCCCAATGTGGGGCTCGATCCTGGGTCTCCAGGATCATGACCTGAGCCGAAGGCAGTCGCTTAACCAACTGAGCCACCCAGGTGCCCCAAGATCTTGGTCTTTTAAGATGTGAGATTGTGCGATTTCTATAAATGAGGAGAATTATCATGACATCAGAAGGTAACTCAGCACCAACATTGTTGTTGAAAAGAAACTTCCGGTCTCAAATCAAGGAAACTGCTCTCAGATTCCTTTAATCCAACTAATCTATAATAGCATGCTGATTTTTTTTTTTATCATACTCATATTTTGCTCAGTCATTTACATCCCTTGGCAGGGTGCCAAGGCTTATTAAGAAATTCGCAGAAGCCGTAAATATAAAGAGTGCACAAGTCCTCCCTCCAGTAAACAACACAAATGATTCCCGAAATATGTCCAAAGCCATTTTCCCCTTCTGTGAGGTTGTCATAAAATGCACTTAGCACAAATTTACGTCTGCGGTTCTAGTTTGATTTATAGAAAAATTTAAATCACCGTATTTAAGAGACATTTGCCAAAAGGAATAAATGTGAACATATTCTAAACCTAAATCACAGTAATTGGATTGTATTATAAATTTTAAATATTAATTAAAAAAAACACTTGAGTGTACTCTGTTCCCCAACATTTGCCACCACTGACATAATATTTAAAGCAGGTGTCTTCATTAGAAGACATGTTTTTGGGAACAGGCCTGGCCTCGGGTGCAAAGTACAGGTAACCAAATACGCATGTGTGTATGTGTGTGTGGTCTTTTGGAAGAAAAAGTATTCAACCAAAAATTTTATACATTACATACAAATGTGTTACAAAATGGATTTATATCTGCTGCTTCTTTTCCAGCATAAACCCATCTCCCTAGGTTTTAGACATTCTCAGGGTCAGTGGGGCTTTGGAAGAGCTTTCACTTTAAATGCTCGTTTTCCCAACCTGGTCTACACTATCAATAAAGTCTTTGTTGCTTTTCTTTACCTTTGATCAAAGGAATTGTTTTTGAGTCCACTAGTTTATCCACATTACAGTGATTTGGCTTTTTTTTTTTTTTTAATAGAAGGGCATCAAAATCTAGCAATGAAATCCCAGTAGCCAGGAGGAACCAACAACCTCTTAGTGATTCAGATACCCTTCTGGGCCCCAGTTCCTTCTCAAGCACTTTACAAGTACTCCTTTTAAAGGTATTGGTGGTTATGTCAAGAATTTTTTAGTTGCAGGTAATCTCTCAGTAGGGAACCCTACGTAAACTAGGTGAGAGCAGAAAGCAAACGCATGAGCTCGGGAAAATTAATCATTCACGAGATGTTGTCCTGACTCTGCATTTTTTTTAAGATTATTTATTTGATGAGAGACAGAAAGAGAGCACAAGTAGGCAGAGTGGCAGGCAGAAGGAGAAGCAGGTTCTCCGCTGAGCAGGGAGCCCAACGCAGGTCTTGATCCCAAAATCCTGGGATCATAACCTGAGCCAAAGGCAGACATAACCAACTGAGCCCCCCAGGTGCCCCTCACGGACCATTGGTCTGTAAGAGATTATAAGCGGAATTTAAAAGGTCCATCCCTCGGGCCCATGGATGGCTCAGTTGTTAAGACTCTGCCTTCATGGGGTGCCTGGGGGCTCAGTTGTCAAGTGTCTGCCTTTGGCTCAGGTCAGGATCCCAGGGTCCTGGGATTGAGCCCCAGTTCAGGCTCCCTGCTCAGCGAAGCCTGCTTCTCCCTCTCTCCCTCTCTCCCTCCCCCTGCTTGTGTTCCCTCTCTCGCTGTGTTTCTCTGTCAAATAAATAAATAAAATCTTTAAAAAAAAAAAAAAAAAAAAGAATCTGCCTTTGGCTCAGGCCCTGATCCCTGGGTCCTGGCAATCAGCCCCGCATCTCCACATCAGGCTCCCTGCTCAGTGGGGAGTCTGTTTCTCCCTCTCCCTGCCACTCCCCCTGCTTCTGGTTTTTCTCCCTCTCAAATAAATAAATAAATAAATAATAAATAAACAAATAAAATCTTTAAAAAACAATAAAAGAAAAGGCCATCCTGATGTCAACTATATTTCAGTAAAAAAAAATGTTTAAAAAATTAAATACGTTACATGCCATCCCAAAGGATTCCTAGTAGCCTGAAGGTTCTTGGAAGATACACAAGTTAAAGAGAATTATACTTAGTTGTGAAAATCCACCAATTGTCAGATAACAATGTACCTGAGCTGACTGAGATGTCAGCGAGAGGGGTGTAGGGGGGATAAAGCAGAGACTGACTGATAAGATCAGAAAAGGCCAGGGAACAGAACAGAAAGGAAAAGCAAACAATGGGATGTGAAAAAAGCCAGGGAGCAAACTGTCCTTTAAGAAAGCCAACCCTGAACAAAGTTCAGCCTGTTTACAAATAAAAGCAGAGGGGAGGGGAGGGGAGGCAGTTTTGAACTATGGGCTAAAAATTAATAAAAAAAATAAATGCAGCTCTGGTCAGTAGAACTGAGTCAGTAGAGCATGGAACTCTTTTTCTTTTTAAGTAATTAATTAATCTATTTGAGAGAGAGAGCAGATGGGAAGGGGTGGTGGGGTACAAAGCGGGAGGGACAGGGTTGGGGAGAGAATCTCAAGCACACTCTGTCCTGAGGTGAGCCCCTCACAGGGCTCCAGATCTCACTACCCCGATATTATGATCTGAGTGGAAACCAAAAGTCCCATGCTTAACCTGACTGAGTCCCCCAGGCGCCCCAAGCATGCAACTCTTTATCTTGGGGTCATGAGCTCGAGCCCCACCTTAGGGATAGAGATTACTTAATTAAGTTAAAATATACATATTAGATATTATATTAGTTTTATATTCCTAAGTTAAGTCCTTTCTTCATGTCAAGTCCTTTCTTCACTCTCATTTAGGGAAAAAGGAGGGAAAAAAGTTTCAGTGGCTGTGGCTGTCCACCAGTGACACCTTGTGGCCACTTCTTATAATTACAATAGCATTTCTGGGTCCCTTTCAAATGTAAAATTCGAAAAACTGACAATTATTTTTTCATTTCAATACTGTGTTTTAATCCTATTTAAACTTTTAACTTTTCATTTTGAAGTAATCATAGATACACAGGAGAGATCTTTTTCTTTTTTAAAAGATTTTATTTACGTATTTGACAGAGTGAGAGGGAACACAAGCAGGGGAAGTGGGAGAGGGAGAAGCAGGAAGCCTGAAGCAGGACTCAGTTCCAGGACCCTTGGATCATGACCTGAGTGGAAGGCAGACACTTAACAACTGAACCACCCAGGCGCCCCTCACAGGAGATTTCTAAGAATTGCATAGGGAAGTCCCGTGTACTCTTCTCCCAGCTTCTTTCAATGGTAAAATACTATATTCTCAAAAGCAAGAAACTGACATCTTTCAGATTTTACCACCTATATGTGACAATAGCATTTTGACATGTCAAGGGAGCCACAGCAGACCTACAAAATTCTTTTATTTTGGTGGTTAAGTAATATTAAATTCAATACGAACTGGAAATTTTTGCTACAAATGCTACAACCACAATTTTATTGAGTCAAATGTAAGAACTATAATATAGTAAAATAAGTACTGGACTGAGAACCAGAAAACCTGGGTTCAGTCCTTGGATTCCACATGGCTGAACGGCTTTGGGCAGACTGTATCATCTTACTGGGCTTTATTTTCCTCATCTGTAAAATGGGAGCATTGGACTAGGTGATTCCAAGATTTATTCCAAGACAACGATTCAAAATATATTCCTTGGTGTCTTTCAATTAACAATTATTTGAATATCTATTATCACCTTGGTGCTGAGATACATAGATGAATAGTATTTTTCCTCAAGGAGCATGCAGCCTAAGATGGTAAGACAGATCTGAAAGTGGGGCGCCTGGGTGGCTCAGAGGGTTAAGCCTCTGCCTTACACTCAGGTCATGATCTCAGGGTCCTGCAATTGAGCCCCACATCGGGCTCCTTGTTCAGTGGGGAGTCAGCTTCTCTCTCTCCCTCTGCCCCGACCCCAACTCCTGCTCTCTTTCTCTCACACACACTCTCACACATAAATAAAATGTTTTTTAAAGAAATTAATTAGGGGCGCCTGGATGGCTCAGTTGGTTAGGCGACTGCCTTCGACTCAGGTCATGATCCTGGAGACCCGGGATCGAGTGCCACATCGGGCTCCCTGCTTTGGCAGAAAGCCCGCTTCTCCCTCTCTCATTTCCCCTGCCTGTGTTCCCTCTCTGGCTGTGTTTCTGTCAAATAAATAAAATCTTTAAAAAAAAATTTTTTTTAATTAATTAATACAATGGTGACATTGCATCTAAGCTGTAACTGTCATTTTTCCTGCATCAGATGCTGAAGTAGAGGTCTATCGGGCGTGGTCCCTACTGTGAAGTCCCTTGTAGACTAAAGAGGAAAGCACAGGTGAAAGAATATGAAGCTATGTTTGCTAAGATAAAGGTTCACCCACTGGGTTGGGGGGGTGGGGGGGACAGGGGACGGCATGCAAGGTCTGAGACAGAGGGCACAGAGGTAACACTGAATCATGATAAGAGGAGATATGTGCAAGGCCACAGGAAGGAACGCAAACTCTAGCCAGGCCGAGGGAACCTGCAGCTCTGAGACAAGGCCAAAGGAAATAGCCAGGTGGGCAAGGAATTCAGTGTGCTGGGAAGGTATACCCCGTGTGGGAAGGGAGACGGGGATCACACAGAAAGCTCCATGTGAAAGCTCCGAGGGCCAGGTTTTATATTTTGTGGGTGGGAATAACAGGTGAAGGGTTTTATTTTTTATTTTTTTAAAAAAAGCTTTTATTTATTTATTTGACAGCGAGAGATCACAAGTAGGCAGAGAAGCAGGCAGAGAGAGAGGAGGAAGCAGGCTCCCTGAGAGACCCTGAGATCATGACCTGAGCTGAAGGCAGAGGCTTTAACCCACTGAGCCCCAGGTGAAGGGTTTTAGGCAAAGAAGTGGCATAACCACGAACCCCTTACCTTGCCTAAGGTACAAAAAAGTATTGTAGAGAGAAGCTATTTAAGGGCTCCCGGAGGGAGAAGAGTGATACAGATGGGGGTTGGCAGGAGCAAACATTAAGGAAACAACTGTCGGGACCTCGTGACTCAATGTGTAAGGGTACAAGAAGCAGCTGTTACTGCGAAGAGTAACCTGTGTATTAGCCAGGTGTTTCTGGCTCGGGTGACTCGGGGTGGATGGCAGAGGAACTGGGTCACAGAAAGAGAAACATATTTAGAGGCATGTGATGAAGTCTCAGACATACTGAGCTGAAGCTCCTTGAGGTCCTCCAAGTGGCATGTACCTGATGGTAGACACGTGAAAATGTACGCGAAGGGGTCTGGGCAGAGCACAGAAGGGAATGGCCAGTCTGTGAGGCATCAGAATACAGAAGTGGCTGTGACCAACTAGCACGAGTGTGTGGGAGAGAAGGCAGCCAACGGCACAGCCTTGAGTGCCTCCCTGGGAAACCAGGGGCAAGTCACTCAAACTCTGTGTTCCTTCATCTGCAAGTGCCACTGTCAGGCCCTAAGGTCCTCTCCAGCCCTGGAGGGTTGTGGTCAATTTCTGCACCACAGGGATGGGATTCATTATTTGTCACAGTGGACAGCAAGTGCTTAGTAAGGGCTCGTTGAGGAAATAAACGTCAGCCTCCAGTGGTTATTGGTGTGCCATCTAGTCAGCTCATGAAATGATACTAGTCTTAAGAATTTCTTGAAATGTTACATTGTAAAAGATTATTACTTAAGTCTTAGATCATCAACAAATGCAATCATAGATGCAGATAAGGGTTGCCTCTTTCCTGGGCTTTATCATAGTTCATTTCCTTTAGGTGAAACTTTCACTGCACTGTGGAATGATGCTCACCTCAGGATTAGGGCAACTTCTCATGAAGTTTGCTCTTCCTTCACATGAAAGTTTTCCCTAGAACACTGTACTTAAGATTGTGATGAACTGCTGAGTTTTAGCAAATGGTTAAACATTTTCGTGTCTACGTTTAAATGAAACTGATACTTTTAATTTCTGAACTTTTTGGGGGGAACCAGGTATCTCGATTATATTCTCTGTATAAGAAAGCCTGGGAAGCTCTAACTAGTGGCACAGTGATGTTATCTGAGCAATGTTACTTGAACATACTGTTTTCTTTGAAGGTATATCATTAACTGTCTTTTCAGGTTTTCCCCAAAATTATTTATTTGGTTTTTAATTATCACAAGTCAACTTTGTTGTGTAGATCTTCCTAAAGATTCCTATTGCTATAGATTTTTGAATTTGCTAAGATGATACACTTTTCAGAGTTCTTTTAATCTAGGTAGGTTGTTTTCCTCACTCTTGATATTGGAATTACTGGTTAGTTGTTTTTGAAAGTCTTACCAATTATGTCACTGTTTTTTGTTTTTTTTTTAAAGATTTTATTTATTTGACAGAAACACAGCCAGAGAGGGAACACAAGCAGGGGGAGTGAGAGAGGGAGAAGCAGGCTTCCTGCTGAGCAGGGAGCCCGATGTGGGACTTGATCCTGGATCTCCGGGATCATGACCTGAGCCGAAGGCAGTCGCTTAACCAACTGAGCCACCCAGGCACCCCTATGTCACTGTTTTAACTACTTTTTCCAATCATAGATATTCAGGGTTTTTTTCTGCCATTGTTCTAATCCATTCATCTGTTTTTTTCTTTTTAATTATCCGCCTTATTTTTTTAAAGCCCAGCATGGAGCCCAACATGGGGCTCGAACTCACGACCCTGAGATGAAGACCTAAGCTAAAATCAAAAGTCAGAGGCTTAACTGCCGAGCCACTCAGGCCCCCCTAATTATCCCTCTTTTCAAAGTCCTCCCTTGAAATTCTCTTTTTGGCTTTTGTCAATACAACCCCCTTCACTAAAAATCAAGTCATCTCTAGCTTATTTTCCAGCTTGGTTTGGTAAAAGAATTGAAGGCCCTAGGGGCACTTGGGTAGCTGTGGTTGAGCGCCTGCCTTCGGCTCAGGTCATGATCCCTAAGTCCCAGGATCGAGCCCCACATCGGGCTCCCTGCTCAGCTGGGAGTCTGCTTGTCCCTTTCCCTCTCCCCACTGCGAATGCCCTGGCTCTCTAATAAATAAAATCTCAAAAAACAAAACAAAAAAGAACACATCTGAATAGTTGCCATTTTTCTCTCCAAGCCCATCATCCTAAAATAATCACCATAACCCAATTTTTACTTGTGGTCTGCCATTACATGTGTTAATTCCCTAAAGACCAAGGACTGGGGCACCTGGGTGGCTCAGTCCTTAAGCATCTGCCTTGGGCTCAGGTGGTGATCCCAGGGTCCTGGGTCTGAGACCCGCATGGGGCTCCCTGCTCCACAGAGGGCCTGCTTCTCCCTCTGCCACTCCCCTGCTTCTGTTCCCTCTCTTGTTGTCTGTTGAATAAAATCTTTAAAAAATAAAATAAAAATAAAACTCAAGGACTGATGAGGGCTTCTTATGGTTCATAAAGTCCTATGGGGACTCTTGATGCTGCGTGTGTTGACACAGGCAAAAGAAGAGCAATTCTTTAAAAGTAGGACCCACGCCCACGTGGAGCCCTATGTGGTCCCTAAACTCATGACCCCAAGCTCAAGACCTGAGCTAAGATCAAGAGTCGGATGCTTGACTGAGCCACTTGGGTGACCCAAAAACAGTAGCGATTTAAGGAGATGAAATGTAGGCAGTGCAGACCCTTCAATTATTCAATAAAATGGCCAAAGACTTCTTTGCTTTTTAAATCCTCACACTTGATGGGGTGCCTGGCCGGCACAGTTGTTGAGCGTCTGACTCACGGTTTCGGCTCGGGTCAGCTCAGGGTACTGTGGGAGCAAGGCCAAGCTCAGGCTCAGTGCAGGGTGTGCTTGAGATTCTCTCTCCTTCTCCCTCTGCCCTTCCCCCAGCTTGCACTCTCTCTAAAAAATAAGCCAAGAAACAAAAAGATCAGCCATTTAGTCACCTCTTGAACCCCAGGCGCATGATTCACTGTAGCAGACTTCCCGTCCTCCTCTTGGCCCCTGGGGAGACCACTGACAGCTCAGAGCACTATCAGTCAACTAGGATCATGCCCGAGCCTTAGAAAGCTAGTAGCGCTGCTTTGTGCCTTTTCCATGTATTTCTGAATTTTCACCAATTCCCCAACTGTCACTTTCCCTTATCCAAAAAAAAAAAAGGCATTCCCCTATTAGGAAGTTAAGGCAAGTCTGCCATTTCCACCGCAGAGAATTTATGCGTGAAACCCAGGGCCCAAAGGACAGGAAGTTAAATAGCTGTCTCACATTCAATCAGGGCCAAGCCACAGACCAGAGAATCACTTGGTGTCACAAAATCATTATTTGGCTAGAGGTTGGGATGAAAAAACCATACAGCTATCCCCCTGAAAATGAACTCCAGTGGGGAGAGGACTAGCATGATGATGTGAGTTTGCCTCTACAAAACAGCACTTAAACCTCCATCTGTGAAGCCAGTCTGGCCGTGTCCCTACAGCACCTCATTTCTGTGGAAAATCTTCATCGATCACAATTGCCCTAGACAGTAAACGCACACTCGAAAGCCCACAAGGCCAGCGGAATTACAAATTTTGCATTTTAAAGGCTTCTGTGATTTAAAAAGCGTTACAATTTAATATGGGGTACCAAAAAACAGGTCTGGCTCCTATGACTTGGAGGGGGACCCCTGGAAGCTTGCCTTGTTTCCAAACCACGTGACCCTGGAAAGCATGCCACCCTGGGCATTAGGACAGAGCGCCCACAGCTTACTGCCAGGGATGTGGACCCCCAATCAAATCCAGGGACAGGCTGAGCACCCCAGGAGTTGTTTACTGCTTCAGAATTCATCTATCAGTCAGCCAAAAAGTACAGAGTCCGCACATGAGTGAATCCATGCATGCTGAGGAGGGGTCTGGAGGAAGATGGGAATGTATTTCTTGCCTCTGTCACCAGCTCCCTGGTAACTAACCTCACTGAATGCAGGCTGACTCAGTGACCCACGGCCGTGGCAGACTACTACCGAAATCAATGATTTTGATTTCAAAGGTTCTTTCCAAAAACCCACCGAGACTTTCTCCTAAGTTCCACAGCCAAGTGCCGGCAGGGGGCCCATCCCAGGCCTGGGGACAAGTTTTGGGAGGGTTTGCAGAAACTGGTGTAAAGGAGCCTAAGTGAACAGATGGTGGAAAGCAGACAGGGGAGAGGATCACATCGGAGGGATTCCAGGAACACCAATGAGAGAGGGAGGGCCAATACTTTGCTCAGAAGCAAATGGTACACTTTAATAATAAACCACCAGAAGCACAGAGAAGCACTAATTTTCCCTCTGTCCTATTAGCAAATGCACAGAAGAGCAACTTAAAAAATGGACTGACTTCAAAACTACTGGTTCTCACGCACACAAACATGTCAGAACTACTGCAGAGGCTTTAAAAAATATTTAAGTCTGGGCCTCACTCCCAGAGAAGACTGCATGGCATGCGGCCTGGGACCCTGGCATTTTTATAAAGCTCTTCAGGCAGTGTGGCTTTTCCCTTCTACTTGAGTCTATGGATTTTTAGGTCGACTGGGGTACTTTGGGCTTTTTAGGCCACTGTTTGGGAGTGCGGGGAGCTTTTCTTGCAGATTTACTAGCAGTAGTGAAGAACCTGGCCCCTGGCTTTTTGGTCGTCTGTCTTGGGTCTTTTTTGCCCAGTGAGGAGTTTTTTTCTTTCTCTGCATCTTCTTTGATTCTTGGCTTCTTCCCTGGGCTGCTGCCTGGGGTCTTGGGCTCGGGCTCTGCAGCCTTCGGGGTCTCCAAAACTGGGAAGGCCTTTCTCTTCTTCCCACGGGGTGTGCTAGGAGCAGGACTCTTTTTTGGAGACTTCTTTCCTGGAGCGGGTGTTTGCACCTAAGAAAAAGCGAGACAGTTACATCCTAGGGAAGACCAACCCTGCAGGTGTCACTCTGAGAACTGCTGTCTCTATCATGTTGCCCCAAAGGGATACTACAATAGGATGAGATGAGGGATGGCTTTCCCTTTTGCCTCCCAGGCGTTTGAAAGGCAACTGTTTTCTATTATTAAGGACCCTGGTGCTGCTCTCCTGGGTCCAGCCAACAGAAAACCGTCTTGGCCTTCTGTAGGGATGCTGGGAAGCGCCCGCTGGGAGCACCGCAGGGAGCCTGTGCCCCAAACCAGTCTCTTCTCTACCTTCAGCTGTACATTCCCTGCCTGTGGGTGAGGACAGGAGGTTCCCAAACTGACTGCGTAAAAACCGCCTGGGCTGCCTGTCAGGAAACCCTGCTTCCCAGAGCAGACTGAAGGTTCCTGGAGGGGAGAGTGTTCCATGGGATCTTCTGGAGCCCAGATGACAGCTGCTGGACAGCACTCTAGTGACAGACGCGTCCGATATGGGAGGAGGTCAGAGAGACAGAAACAGCCAGCAAGGTAAGACGTTGCTTTTCAGTAAATATAAAATGATAGGATTGTTATGGGAAATTTGGAAAACATAAGAAATTTAAGAAACAAAATTCTCTAATAACTGCCGCACATTGCATTAACTACCTGCCTTTTATTCACTCCCTTCCCTCTGTAAGTGGGCAGTGGTTCTGTTGCTGATGGAGAGTCCTGGATCCCCCATGTCATCAGCCTTAGAAAGCTTAGCAGGGACTTCATTTAAAAGTCAAATGTTGGGGCACCTGGGTGGCTTGGTCGGTTGTGTGTCTGCCTTCTGCTGTGGTCATGGTCTCGGGGTCCTGGGATGGAGCCCCATGTTGGGCTCCCTGCTTAGTGTAGTCTGCTTCACCTTCTGTGCCATGCCCCCGCCGCCCCACCCATGCTCTAACAAAAATCTTAAAAATAAATGAATGAATGAATGTCAAAAGTTATGCCCTTTCCCCAATAACTTCATTGGTATTCCCAAGGGCTCCGTTATTTCTTTACAGAACATCATTTAGGGGATGCCTGGGTGGCTCAGTTGGTTAAGCGACTGCCTTCGGCTCAGGTCATGATCCCGGAGACCCGGGATCAAGCCCCGCATCGGGCTCCCTGCTCGGCGGGAAGCCTGCTTCTCCCTCTCTCTCTCCCCCTGCTTGTGTTCCCTCTCTAGCTCTGTTTCTCTCTGTCAAATAAATAAAATCTTTAAAAAAAACAAAAAAACCACATCATTTAGAATTACTTGTAAGAACGACCGCAAGGGCATGTGACGCGTCCTCATCTGTGCCTCGCCAGTGAACAAGAGTGAAACTTTCGTGCACATGAACTCAAGTCCACAGCTTTAGCTACACACCAGCCAATCTCCAGAGGTCACATCCCGTCCCGCGGTAATAAACACTGTGTTTTTTCTAAAAACAATTACAATGCTTCCAAGTAATACACTGATCTTTTGTGTTGACTTCAAGTAGAGTGAAAAACGCAGGAGCACTCCGGGGGCACCTTTACGAGGAATACTTCCACCAGGATGTGAAAATTTCCAACTAACTGACAATTCTAAGGATTGCTGCTACCGGACAAAATACCCAGTTGGTCAAGGGCAGGGCCAGCCCTAGGACAGTCGCTCCCACCTCCTGAGGCCACGCCAGACACCAAGGACACGGAGGCTGCACCCACAGTGAGAACAGCCCTCCAGGCTCTGAGCACCTCCTCTTTACCCCCTCATGTTTCAGAGACTTTCTAGCTGGATGGACACTGAGGACGAAAAACCATCCCAAGGAATCAAAAAGTTAAACTCCGTTCCTTTAACCGATCCTGTGGATTTTAGGGGCCCGTGGGGGTCGGGTGTCACAGAGGTTTCCAGAGCCAGCACGTAAGCACACACACCCCCGCCCCCGGCCCTGCTAAGCTTTCTAAGGCTGATGACATGGGGGATCCAGGACTCTCCATCAGCAACAGAACCACTGCCCACACTTCTGCCCTGGCCTACTTTTTTTTTTTTTCTTTCTTAAAGATTTTATTTAGTTATTCGACACAGAGAAAGAGAGAGATCACAAGAAGGCAGAGAGGCAGGCAGAGAGAGGGGGGAAAGCAGGCTCCCTGCCGAGCAGAGCCTGATATGGGGCTCGATCCCAGGACCCTGGGATCATGACCTGAGCCAAAGGCAGAGGCTTAACCCTCTGAGCCACCCAGGTGCCCGGGCCTGCTTTTTAAAATCACGGGTAATGTTTCCTACAATTACAATGAAAATCAATGACAATACCTCTGTGTTTCCTTTCACTGGCGTCTCTATCGGCACTAGCAGAGGGATCTCGTCTTCGGATTCATCCTGCACCTTAGACTGAGCTTTCCTCCTACGACGACGGCCCGCTTTCTTCTCACGTGCTCCTGGCTCCTCCTTCTGGGGGGCAGGGGCAGGGGCAGGGGCCGGTGCAGCAGTTCCATTAGTTTTGGGGTCCGTGTCTTCCTTCTCCAGGGCTGACGGAGTCTTTCCAGCCTGTTTCATAAGCCTTTTGTTTTTCTTCTTCTCTTTTTGTTTTTCACGGTACTCTTTTTGTTTTTGTTTTTTCTTTGCTTCCTACAAACAAAACAAGAAACCACACACACAACCCCAAGCATCATTTTAGTAAGGGATATACTTGTTGGCAAACAAACGGCAGAAATCCGGCACCTGCGGTTCTGATCCACCCTGAGCTTCTGCAAAGTGCCTCGACCTGTACCAACTCCAAGCAAACAAACCCCATGACCAGCAAGTGAGCCTCGACTCCAGTTTGGTTCTAAATCACAGCCGAAGATGCTCGCTCTGTGAGGTACATGTCAGGACTCAGAAGCCAGGGATGCAGCCAGAGCTGCTTGTAGGAGTTGATCCTGTTCACAGGGAAGTTAAGACTTATCCTCAGTTGTAGAGTATTCTCATGTGATTTATGTGTCAATAAAACGGTTTCCCAAAAAATCCCACAACCGATCATTTTTTCTCTACCCAGGGTTGTGGCTGTAAGTGGAAACAATAAAACGTTCCCACAGCTAGAGGTCTGTTACCCTAACCACAGAGTCCTGTTCAATAACATCCATAACCGTGTCAGATTCCATTTTAACCAGCAATTCCAACATTTTCACCAAGTCCACAAATGAATCTGCTAATAAGTGGCAAAAAATTCAGATTTCTTGCTTCTGGTAACAGCAGTCTGTTATTCTGGGCCATCTTCCCAAAGCAAATAAGTAAAAAAAGTAGGATAGAATATATTTAAAAAAAATTTATCTTGAAGGCATCAAGAAACCAACTGCCTGTAAAACATTTAAAACAAGGACCCAATGGGTAAACTAAGCCCAGAAGCAGATTCTGCCCAGAGTATTTCCTGATCCCTAATTTTTATTTTAACGGGGGTGGGGGGGGGGTTGGATGGAGAAAAATCAAATCCCAGTGTCCACACTGGGCAGGGCTTCTAAGAGGAACCCCCCACAATAAGCTGGGAGGCCAGTGAGTTACTCTCAGGGTGAAGAGTCTCAGCATGCTTTGCTCGAAGTCATTCAGGGAATCTCAAGCCCTGAAATGTGTTTTCAGAGAACCCCAGGTCCAGGGCCCTGTGGTGCCAAACAGACAGAAACGGAATTCTAGGGAAAGGTCTTTATCCTACACCTCAAATTATTTCTACTGATCATGTTCCCAATGCAACAAGCATTTGTTCTTTTTGAAAAAGAACAAAACATACAAGTCCTAGAAACCCAGTGAACACGATTAACACAGCTAAAGAAAAGTGTTAAACTCGGAGATGGGTCTAACCAACAGCAAAAAAATGGAATTTTCTCTCCTGCTGGTTTTTTTTTTTTTGCACTAGTACCCAGAGCACTGAAAACCTACAAACCCAAACTGAGAGGTTATGTGGCAGCCTAACACAATCATCAATTTTGTCCCGAAGAAAGTTCTTGATTAACTCTTGGTTTTCTTTTAGCTCCTCTTGTCCCGACACAGGCCTCTGCTGAGCGTCCTCAGGGCACTTAACTATCGATAAACACAAGTTATCTGTGCCTGGGTTTGCTTTATTCACATCACTGCTACCGATCTCATCTGTAAAGTGGGGACAGCACAGGCAAGAGCAGGACCACCGGGAAACCACCAAGGGTCTGGCGGGAAGGGCACGTGCTCCTCCTCCTCGGCTGGGTTTACACCTGTGACAAAGCCCACCTGGTATTTAAACTCTTGCTTACCTTCTTCTTCTGACTGGGGGTGCATATGCCCTTGGCTTCATCCTGACAGCTGACAAATGAGGAAAAGATGGGCAGGGAAGCAGACCTCTCAGTCTTCACGTACAAGAGCTTCACGCTCTCCCACTTCTGCAACAGACAAGAAGGGTGTAATTGGTCCAGATCTCGTTTCTTTTAAAGGAATAATGAACAGATGCACCTGGGGGGCCACACCTCTGGCAACTTCTGGGAAAGCCTCTTCGTCACGGCGATGATGTTATCGAGGATGTGTTCCACCTCCATTCCGGTGTGGCCTACGCGGATAGTACTGAAATGGAATACGGTATCAGACAGATTTAAAAAAATAATAATTTGTTTCAAAATAAAGCACAGGCAGGTATGTGAGAAAGATAAATACATAATCCTTAAAAAAAAAAAACCCACACAAAAAAACTGAAGGTAGGAATGTTAAAAAATCTTTAGGGTTTCACTATGGTTTTTTTTTTTTAAAGATTTTATTTATTTGACAGACAGAAATACAGCCAGAGAGGGAACACAAGCAGGGGGACTGAGAGAGGGAGAAGCAGACTTCCCGCCGAGCAGGGAGCCCGATGTGGGACTTGATCCCCGGTCTCCGGGATCATGACCTGAGCCGAAGGCATTTGCTTAACCAACTGAGCCACCCAGGCGCCCCTCACTATATTTTTAGTTGTTTTATACAACCAATTTTTTATTTAAATTCAATTAACAGTATATTATCAGTTTCAGAGATAGAGATCAGTGATTCATCAGTCTTTTTTTTTTTTTTAAGATTTTATTTATTTATTTGACAGAGAGAGATCACAAGCAGGCAAAGAGACAGAGAGAGGAGGAAACAGGCTCCCCGCTGAGCAGAGAGCCCGATGCAGGCCTCGATCCCAGGACCCTGAGATCATGACCTGAGCCGAAGGCAGAGGCTTAATCCACTGAGCCACCCAGGCGCCCGATTCATCAGTATCTTATAATGCCCAGTGGTCATCACATCACATGGCCTCCTTCATGCCTGTCACCCAGTTACCTCTTCTTCAACCTCCTTCCCCTCCAGCAACCGTTTGTTTCCTGTGATTATGAGTCTCTCATGGTTTGCCTCCCTCTGATTTCATCTTGTTATATTTTTCCTTCCCTTTCCTATGATTGTTTTTCTTTTTTAATTCCATGTAGGAGTGAGATCATGTGGTAACTGTCCTTCTTGACTTGTTTTGCTTAGTTTCATTTTACTTTTATTTTTTAAAAGATATTGTTGACTTATTTGGGGCGCCTGGGTGGCTCAGTGGGTTAAAGCCTCTGCCTTCGGCTCAGGTCATGATCTCAGGGTCCTGGGATCGAGGCCCGCATCGGGCTCCCTGCTCAGCAGGGAGCCTGCTTCCTCCTCTCTCTCTGCCTGCCTCTCTGCCTACTTGTGACCTCTCTGTCAAATAAATAAATAAATAAAAATTTAAAAAAAAAAAAAAAGCTATTATTGACTTATTTGTCAGAGAGAGCGAGTGAGCGCGCAAGGAGGCAGGATAGGGAGAGGGAGAAGCAGGTTCCCCACTGAGCAAGGCGCCTGACGTGGGGCTCAATCCCAGGATCCTGCGATCATGAGCTGAGCTGAAGGCAGATGCCTGAACTGACTGAGCCACCCAGGCGGCCTAGTCTCAGTCTACTATAAAGGGAGAGGACCATCTTTTCGCTCTAGCAATGCCTGGTCCCTGAGATACTGTGGGGCAGCGATGAAGGAGCTGCCCTGTGAGGCCTATCAGTCAGTGGGCAGGGCTGGATTCTAGAAAACAGTCAGTGGGCAGGGCTTTCATTCTAGAAAACACAGGTCAGAGTCACCCCTCAAGCTTTCCTGAGGAGGGGCTGTTCTGGAAGGAAAGACCGCTAGGAGGGATGCTTGTGTCTTTCCGGTCCCCTGCCCTGACCCAGCTGTCATCGCCACAGGGAGGCAGAGTCTAGACATCCTGGTGGTCCCATTTTACAGTGGGTGCTGCGCTGGGCACGCAGAGGCTCCTGGGCTCTCTGTAGGGGGGGCTGCAGTACCCTACAGCAACACCCTCCTGGCAGCTGCCCAACCCCACACTGCAGATGCCCTGGTCAGGAGGTTATTTTTCAAAATGATTCTGAATTTGTTTGAAAATCTCCTCCTTCTGCTCAACTGCCAAGCACTCAAACTTAACTGGCTCCTTGGCCCTAATAAAAAAGGCGGAGCCACATTCTCTGTCCACCTGGGGAGCCACCACCACCCCAAAAGGTCTCTCCTGGTATCTGAGGCCGGGTGTGCGGGTTCTACCCGGTTCGCCACCCTGTGTCAGAAGAAATCAGTGTGACAACAAAGAGACACTAGGGGCGCCTGGGTGGCTCAGTTGGTTAAGCGACTGCCTTCAGCTCAGGTCATGATCCTGGAGACCCGGGATCGAGCCCCACATCAGGCTTTCTGCTCAGCGGGAAGCCTGCTTCTCCCTCTCTCACTCCCTCTGCTTGTGTTTCCTCTCTAGCTGTGTTTCTCTCTGTCAAATAAATAAAATCTAAAAAAAAAAAAAAAGACACCAGACAGCAGATGAGACAAGAGATAATGAATTCACTGAACAAGAAGTCAACCAGGACTTAGGGGACTCTTCTCTGTAACAGGTAATATGATCCCAGGCAACGGGAAAGCCCAGAATCACCCAGGTTCCCTAAGCATTAATTCTATCCTCCTTGTTTTCCACAATACCTAGAAGTGCCCTGACCAAAGTAAATACTCGCCACTAACCACACACCCCTATTTCAGTTTACGTTGACTGAAATCAAGTAAAATGAGAAATTCAGTTCCTTGGCCACGGCAGCCACGTACAGCTAATGACTCCTACACAAAGCCCAGAGACCACCTCCATCACTGTGGAAAGTTCTACACAACCGTGCTTTTCTAGAGAATTAAATACTACTTAGGGATGAACCTTAGTTTTATTTATTTATTTTTTTTAAAAGGATTTAATTTATTTGATAGAAACACAGCTAGAGAGGGAACACAAATAGGGCGAGTGACAGAGGTTTGAGAAGCAGGTTTCCCGCGGAGCAGGGAGCCTGATGAGGGACTGATCCCAGGACTCCAAGGATCATGACCTGACCCGAAGGCAGAGGCTTAACAACTGAATCACCCAGGCGCCCCTGGACCTTAGTTTTAATAGAAGGATCTGGTTTCATTAACACAATCTTGTTTAAAAAAAAAAAAAAGTTTAGGGCACCTGGGTGACTCAATGGGTTAAAGCCTCTGCCTTCAGCTCAGGTCATGATCTCAGGGTCTTGGTATCTGGGCCCTCATCAGGCTCTCTGCTCAGCAGGGAGCCTACTTCCTCCTCTCTGCCTGCCTCTCTGCCTACCTATGATCTATCTCTCTATCAAATAAATAAATAAAATCTTTAAAAAAAAAAGTTTATGCAATTATCATCAAATGAAGGCAAGAGTAGACACCGGTGCACCCGGACACCTTTGACCTACCTGCAGGAGCCACTCTTAGAGATGTTTAACACCGTTCCACCTATGCGTTCACTGATCTCCCTGGATAAATTCTTGGACAGAAGGTTTACGGGTATGGGCACTCTGTAAGGACACATAAAGGTGCTTAGAGCAGAATGTATTCGTATCTATCATGTTCAATCTGCCCAAACCCAGTTACTGATAAGAAACCTACTTCTTTCTGTGATAGAAATGTCTCCCTAAGTGTGAGGGCAAGAGACGCCTGATTCTTGCATCAGTAAGAAAGAAGTCAAAACTGCCCAGGAGACGGAGCTTGGCTTCATAGGCTTTATATTCCTTTTTTAAAGTTCGGAGGGGGATAATCTAAAAAACACAAGGAAGAGGAAAAACACAAAAAGTTAAGAACTTGAACAAAAAGAAATACTCAAGCAGTAACTTGTGTCCTGACCTTAAAACGTACCAGAGCCACAGTTCAGTGAAAATGTGGGGAGCGCCAAGCATGGGCCAGGCTCTGTGTTAACCACCGGGGACACAGACACTGATGACCTGGGATACCACATAAAGAAAGGGCACCAACAACTACCAAACACAACGGGAAGCGCCAAGTCACAGGCAAACCCAGGAATATTCTGGAAGTGCCAATCATGACCTAATAGAATGATCTTCTGTAAACTCATCAGGATACAAAGTTACGGATCGGGCACCTGGGTGGCAGCTGGTTAGGCAACTGCCTTTCGCTAAGGTCATGATCCCGGGGTCCTGGGATTGAGTCCCAATGTCTGGTTCTCCCTCTTCCTCTCCCCTGACTTAGGCTCATGCATTCTCTCCCAAATAAATAAAATCTTACAAAAAAAAAAAAAAATTACTGATGTACACATTAGCTTTGAGGTCAAAACACCTTAACAGTTCATCCATCATAGAAAAGATGGAACATGCCATACTGAAGCCGGTGAAAATCAGAAAGAAAAAATAAAATTAAAAATTAAATTCCTAGGGGCACCTGGCTGGCTCAGTCAGTGAAGCATGAGACTCTTGATCTCAGGGTCATGAGTTTAAGCCCCAAGTTGGACGGAGAGATTATGCAAAATAAAAATTCTGAATGAATAAATAAAATAAAATCTCTAGGACAGAAATACTAGGTTAGTAGATAGTACCGTATTACTTATCACTTCAAAGACTGAATCAGATCTTTTAACTATCCTGAAAATATTAACCACTCCTGACCTGAGAAATGGTTTTTATTCCATGCTTGTTCAAAAGCTTCTTGTAAAAACGCTCCGTCTTTTCCGGAGTTAAGTTGGGTTCATCCTTGGTAAGCAAACAAACATCTGTTAAATCTGATCGAATACTGTGAGGCAAGGACCTGCAAAATACAGAGATGGAACAGAGAAAGAAAGCATTATAACAGACGCTACATATGTTTTTATGCCACAAAAGACAATAAATTCAGTCATTTCAACTAACTACGTTCATGCTATTTAAGCAGATACTCTACCAAGAACGTTTAAAAACATATCTAGTCTTCAATGGTACAGACAAGAGATTTAAGACTCAAGTAAATCACAGATACCCAGAGTCCCAAATATCAATTAGGGGTGCCTGGGTGTCTCAGTGTGTTAAGGGTCCAGCTTGATTTTGGCTCAGGTCAGGATCTCAGGGTCATGGGACAGAGCCCTGCATCAGGCTCCACCCTGGGTATGGAGTCTGGTTAAGATTCTTTCTCTCCCTCTTTCCCTGCCCCTCCCCCTCAATAAACAAAGTATCAATTACTAAAGTGGGATATAACTAAAATTAAAACATAATGAAGTAACCCAAAGTAGTGCATTATTATTTTATACGTTGTTATATGTGCACATGCACTGCAACATGCTAGAATCATCTGGTTTCATAAGGACAGTTCTGGGTCAGAACTTTCCCTTGCAGAAAACTCTGGGCTCCATAGGACGCCTGGGTGGCTCAGTTGGTTAAGCGGCTGCCTTCGGCTCAGGTCATGATCCCGGAGACCCGGGATCGAGTCCCGCATCGGGCTCCCTGCTCTGCGGGAAGCCTGCTTCTCCCTCTCTCACTCCCCCTGCTTGTGTTCCCTCTCTCGCTGTGTTTCTCGCTGTCAAATAAATAAAATCTTTAAAAAAAAAAAAAAAGAAAACTCTGGGCTCCATAAGTGACCCAAGTCCTTCAGACCTGAACAGAAAACATGGAGCAGACCAATAGGGACCCACAAACATGTGTTATTACAGTAGAGTCTTAAAACGGGAAAAAGGTTTCACATTTCCTAGGCCTCTGTGTTCTAAGGAAACATTTCCTTAGTCGAAGGGGGGAACACCCATGACCTGCCAAACACGGTGGAAGTGATATGGAGCAGCGAAGGGGCAGGAATCATCACGAGGTAAGGAGTCAGGAAAATATCCTAGAGAAAGTGAAGAAGGGCTTTCCAGAAAGGAGCGACTGCCTGAGCAAAGGTGTGGGATAAAGAATGTGTGTGGGACATGGAACACAGTAACTAAGGTTACTGGCTGGGGCAAGTTTGTGATCATCAGTTAAAATAGAGAATCTGAGGATCTAAGAGTCTTTCCAGGGGCGCCTGGGTGGCTCTGCCGTTGAGTGTCTGCCTTCAGCTCAGGTCATGATCCCGGAGTCCCAGGATAGAGCCCCCCATCAGGCTCCCTGCTCGGCGGGAAGCCTGCTTCTCCCTCTCACTCCCCTTGCTTGTGTTCCCTCTCTAGCTGTGTTTCTCCCTGTCAAATAAAAATAAAATAAATAAAATAAAAAATAAAAATTCTTTAAAAAAATAAAAATAAATAAGAGTCTTCCCAATTTCTAATCATTCTTACTAGGCCCAGCATCCCCACTCACGGGGAAAAGAACCCATCTATCCAATATACTCTTCAGCACTCCTGGCTTTTTCTGACAGTCAGGAAATGAAGGATTCCACAGAGGCAGGGCTGCCACGAAGCAAACAACACAAGTTAGATTTCAATCTTTGTATTTTTTAAAAGTATAATTATGCCCCCCAATATTACATGGGACCTACTTATACTAAAAAATAACTTGTATAATGTGGGCACCTGGGTGGCTTCAGCCCAGATCAGGATCTCTGTACCGTGGGAGTACAAAGGGCTCTGCTGTTTAGCCGGGAGTCAGCTTAAAATTCTGTCTCCCGGGTGCCTGGGTGGCTCAGTGGGTTAAAGCCTCTGCCTTCAGCTCAGGTCATGATCTCAGGGTCCTGGGATCAAGGCCCATGTCTGGCTCTCTGCTTGTTGGGGAGCCTGCTTCCTCCTCTTTCTCTGTCTGCCTCTCTGCCTACTTGTGATCTCTCTCTGTCAAATAAATAAATAAAATTCTTAAAAAAAAAAAAAAATTCTGTCTCCTTCTCCCTCTGCCCATTCCACTCATGCACTCTCTCTCTCTCTCAAATAAATAAATTAATTTAAAAAAAAACTTGTATTTTTATTTGCTAAGTCTGGCAACTTTGCAGAGAAGGCATCTCTAACCTCATTCAGAGTCCTACAGCAGCAGGAATGTGTGATCACCATGGGTCTGAGCTCAATGCTCCTCATTTTTTTCTTTTTTTAAGATTTTATTTACTTGACAGAGAGAAACACAGCTAAAGAGGGAACACAAGCAGGTGGAGAGAGAGAGGACTCCAGGATCATGACCTGAGCCAAAGACAGACACCTAACGACTGGGCCACCCAGGCACCCTCCTCATTAGGTTTTTTAATCATCTTTACATGAAAGAGTGAGTCCGGGACCTCAGGAGTTTAGTCTGCAACTAGCATGTTGCGGAAACATAATGGACTCGATATAGACACAAAAGCTGTCTCATGTATTCTAAAAATCACGTTTCAGATTCTGTAGAACTGCTTAGGTTCACTGTCCACCCAGCCCCAGAAAACTGGTTAAATTTTTAGGAAATTTAAGCATGTCTGAATTTGTGGTTTTTATTTTTTTAAGATTTTTATTTATTTGACAGAGAGAGAGATATCACAAGTAGGCAGAGAGGCAGGCAGAGAGAGAGAGAGAGAGAGAGAGAGAGGAAGAAGCAGGCTCCCTCCTGAGCAGAGAGCCCGATGTGGGCCTCGATCCCAGGACCCTGAGATAATGACCTGAGTGGAAGGCAGAGGCTTTAACCCACTGAGCCACCCAGGCGCCCTGGGTTTTTTTTTTTTTTAAAGGCACAATTACATAGTTCAACCCATTTTGAGTTTGCAAAGCTTCCACTAGAAACAAAAGGGGGACTGTTATGGCTATACAGAAAGGGCAGATAACAAGGGCAAAAGGAAAAAATCAGAACTTACAATCTGACCCTCAGTTCTTTACTTGGAATCTTCCACAATACCACCATTAAAAAGAAATTCTCATTCTCATTCAAAAGCAATCCATTCGCGTTTTTCCTGGACTTGGAATGCGCCAACAGAGCTTCCACTGCCTTTCTAATCTGCAAAGTGGAGATACACAAATAAATTAAATCTCACTCTAACTTAGCATTTGCTCCCTCCTGCAGTCTTTTATCCTTTTTTTTTTTCCTCCTCAAATTGTTTGAATAGGCAACTCCACAATCATCTGTATCAGGATCCTACAACTTGGGATCAGGCGCCAACAGAAACGACCTAAGTATGGGTTCAGCCCCCGCTAGCGAAGAGAGCCTCTCCCACGTGAAGGCATCGCGCCAGCTGGGAACCTGCTTCCCCGGGCCTCGAAGATTAAGGCAGCCATCGGGGAAAAGCACAACACACCACAACTAGCATTCACTGAGCGCTTACTATGGGTCAGGCCCCTGGCTACCGCGCTTCACTGCCCATGCGTCCTCTGACCCCAGGGAGGAGCTGAAGCCAGCGGAGGCTCTCTTAATCCCGAGGTCACTGAGGTTTGCAGAATTAAGCGACCTGCCCAAGTCAACGGGCAAGGAATCAGAGCCAGGTGGGTCTCACCCCGGAACGCCAGGCTGCACTTGCATTCCACCTGGGGGACCAGGCCGCAGGGCTGGTGGTCGGCAGGCGGCTCCCGCGCGGAGGAAGGAGCGGGCAGGCTGAGCTCAGCGCAACCCAGCGATCCACCCAAAACTCCCCGGGCGCCCGCGGGGGCGAGCTCGCACCCGCACGCGGCGCCTCACAAGCCCACAGCCACTCCGCTTCCGAGCCCCCTCCCCCGGCCCGCCCGCCCTAAAGGGCCGCTCACCTGTCCTTTGTCCAGCTGCTCCACGGAGGCCGGGGTCGCTGGAGTGGAGGTCGAGGCTGCGGTTGAGGACGAGGGTGGGGTGGAAGCCGAACCCTCCATTTCGCTCTCACCTCGTGCGGACCTGCGCGCGGTACTCAAGTCCGGCTCCCCGTGCGCACGCGCGAGTTCGGGCCTGTAGCCGGAAGCTGCGGGGCGGGACCTGGCTTGCGTCACGTCCGGAAGCGCGGGGTCAGAACCCAGGAAGTCACAACGGCGGGATTTCGGCGGCGGTAGTAAATGGACTCCGCGGCCGCGCGTGGGGTCCCAGTCGTCTCTTGCGTGAGGTGCGGGAGCAGCCTAGGGACTGCTGGCTCTCACTGTGCGCGGAGGGAGTCGAGCTAGCGCCTGGAGGCGGGGGAGGGGTGCGGGGAGAGCACGAGGCCTGGCCTGCTGCCCGTCGCCGCCCCTTCGGAGCCCAGGGTGCGGGGGCGCGGGCTGTGAGCCGGCGCGGGTCTCTCTTGGGTCTCGGGTCTCAGAGAGGCGGGAGGTCAGCGCGGGTACCGCGAAGCGTGCAGGCTGGAATAACCCGCGGCCGGTAAAGGTAGAATCCCCACCCACCTCGCGTCCCCCGAGGTCACCGCTGCTACCTCTTCTCCCCGAGCTCCCAGGAATGTTCAGGCACGTTTAGGAAATACTCATCCTTTTTCCCCTTTATGGGTGCGTGGGTTTAAGCTTCCTTTCTTTTTAAGATTTTATTTATTTATTGAATAGAGAGCACAAGCAGGGGGAGCAGCAGGGAGAGGGAGAAGCGAGCCCAAGACGGGGCTTGATCCCAGGGCCCGGGGATCATGAGCCGAGCGGAAGGTAGCCGCTTAACCGACTGAGCCACCCAGGAACCCGTTAATCATCATTTTGGGAAAGCAAATGCTAGTCTAGAATAGCCACTGTTCTGTATGTTGTCTTTTCCTCCGAATGCATGTGTCTTGAGGATTGTCTGTGTTGGTACCTAGTGCTCTCCCTCATCTTTAAAAACTGCCTTTTATTCGGTAGGTAGAGAGAGTTTATTTAGGAGCATTTTGATGGCCATGCAAGATCTAGTGTTTTTGCATCCAGCTGTGGACATTTTTGAGAGGGGAAAGAATGGGAGTAGGAGGCTTTCCATGTCGGTTGGTTCCCACGAGTGCTCCTTCCTTATTGCCAAAGCTAGAGGAAGGTGTGTTCTGTTGGTCTCTGATAGTGACTTGTGGAAGAAATGTTTTTAAGTCTTTCCACCTACTCTCATTTGTTCTAGAATTTTGTGTCAAAGGGAATTCAGTTTAGTACAGTATTCTGAATTCTTATGCCTCATGTATCAGCGTGCTCAGAGAAGAGCATTAAGGGAGTCACATTTGAATTCAGGTCTGAGAACCAGACTTGTAGACCAAAGGGTAGGCATGACTTCAGGTAAAGGAGCACAGTGATGTTTGCAAGTAGTCAGTGGCTGCAGCAGGAACACGCAGAGGAGAGGAGAGGAGGCTGGAATGGTAGGTTAGGGAATTAATTCATTACCAGGCTGAAGGTTAATATGGACCTTGGAGAAATCTGTTGGTATACCGTTTTTGAACTGGTGGTAGGGAAGAAGAGGAGGTAGCCTAATTCATCAGTAGACTTTGGGAAAGTTCATAATCTGGCTGGGATATTGTGGTGATATAAAAAAATAGGACACATGCCCAGAAATTCCTGGATAGTTAAGTGATGGCACTTCATTCCCTTCCCCTTGAGTGTGACTTGCTTCTATCAGATATGACACAGCAGACTGTGGTTTCCACCTTGAGTATTTTTCTCCACCTGCATCTCTCTCTCTCCCTCCCTCCCTCTTTCCTTTTGTTCAGAGTATTTGCTCTGCCTTTTGCTGATGCTACTCAGCCTGTCGCAACCACAGGAGTGAGCACAATAGTGGCATCCTCAAGGAGTCAAACCTTGAGATGATCACAAACTCTTTTTTTAATAAGATTTTCTTGGGCGCCTGGGTGGCTCAGTAGGTTAAAGCCTCTGCCTTCAGCTCAGGTAATGATCTCAGGGTCCTGGGAACGAGGCCCACATCGGGCTCTCTGCTCAGTGGGGAGCCTGCTTCCTCCTCTCTCTCTCTGCCTGTCTCTCTGCCTACTTGTGATCTCTCTCTGTGTCAAATAAATAAATAAAATCTTTAAAAAAATAAGATCTTCTTTATTTGAGAGAGAGAAACAGAATGAATGGAGTGGGGAGAGGGAGAAGCAGACTCTCCGCTGAGCAGGGAGCCAGCGCAGGACTTGATCCCAGGACCCTGAGATCGTGACCCGAGCTAAAGGCAGTTGCTTAACTGAGTCACCCAGGCGCCCTGACCACAAACTCATGAGAAACCTTTAGCCAGAACCGTCTAATTGTGCTGCCTCCTGACCCTCAGAAACTGTGAGATACTGTTTGTTATTTTGAGCCACTTTAAATTTGGGATAATTTGTTATGCATCACAGAAAGCTAATGGGAATTTGTAGACCCCTCTGTCTTCAGACCCATCAACTGTGTTGACACAAGCCCTTGGAGGACCTCACACCTATCAGGTCCCACAGCAACTCACTGTCTTCTCCACAGATCTGTGCGTCCTGTGTTTTCTGTCTCAGTTGTTGTTGCCCCAGCCAGAATATGGGCACCATCCTTAACTCTTCATCTCACCCGCCACACATGGTCAGCAGCAAAAACTTGTGTATTCCTTTTAAATGTCTCTTGTATCTGTCTAATTCTTTCTACCCCTGCCATCTTGTGTTGCGCTCCAGCATCATGTTTTCCTCAGACCATACTAACCTTCCATCTGTGCCATTTCAGTGGTAGGATTAAAAGCGATGGCAGAGCCAGGGGAAGGACGGAACAGGGGGATGTTGTGTCACCTTTACCGGAGGGCAAATGAGGTAAATGACGGTATTTTTGCATACCAGGGACCTTGTTAGAGTCTCAGTTCTGTTGGCACCAGGGATAGCGTGCATAATGACACTGCCTCATGTCTCGAGTAGCATTTTTGGAATTACCTGTTAGCATTTTTGTTTTGCCCACGGATTGAACCTCTGTGGCCTCACGTGACATTGGGTCTCCAAGCGCCCAACTTGTGTGTGCACGCCCCCCCCCCCCCCCAGTGTGAGTTCACAGGGCCAGCTGAGGCAGGGGAGGTGTGTGAGGCCCACTGTGTGAGCCATACTGGCAGGTACCGCGTGGACGTGGGTTGCTCACAAACCAAGAGGTCAGCAGTCGTGAGAGTTCTTCTCTAGGGTCAGTGCCCTACCCTGCCCTGGTAAGACATGTGTATTCTGCGTCTTCTGCAAGAACCGGGGGTTTGCACAGGGCTGGTCTGGCACGTGGGGAACAGACCCTTGCTTCCAGCATGGCTCTTCCTGGTCCACTCTCTTCATTCCTTCCGCTGGGAGCTGGCTTTGTGCTTTCCGTGTGCTCTTAAGACCATGCAAGGCTTCCTGTCCTTTCTTCCCTCCCTCCCTTTTGTCCTTTTGTAGGTGAGTGCTGCTTCTCCAGAATCGTTAGAGAGGATTCAGTGAGACCACAGTTATCTGCATAGCGCCCAGCACACACATAATAGCACAAGCCTTGCCCTGAACTGAAAATATTAAATGGATTGGAGGCAAGATGTGTATCTTAGCCATCGCAACAGGGAAGGAGGCAGCACACCTGTGTTCAGACAGGCGAACTGGCCGGTTGGTCAAGACATTGTCACTAGACTCTGTTTTCTAAGGAACCCTGGGAGGGCGCTGGGGAAGAGAAAGCAGGAGAGCAGCAAAGTCACCAGGGGCAGTTGGTGGGTCTCTAGCAGGTGGAGGACCGGTTGAGCGCCACGGGCATACCGAGTCACTTAGCCCTGTGGCATACACCAGCCCCTCCTTGGACACGACTTAGGAAGAAAACTTTGTAATCCAGTCAGCCGCAGTCTAATTACATTCCTTGAGGAATGTCCTACTCAGGCCATCCTGAAAAGTGATTTCTAGACTTCTGCAGAACAGGTTATCGGTACTGTTTGTCTCTCAGCAGGGAAGATTGGCAGCTGACAAGTTCTTGGAGGACTGCGTTCTTTGAACCAACATGGGTGCATAACTGCTTGATGTCCTTAACAGTTCCGTGCCTCTTTACGCAGGGTTTTGAAGTAGCCGCTGTCAGGTATGAGAGGTCATCAATAAGTCAGCAAAAGAACTTTGAAAAGTGAGGTGTGCCTGGATGGCTCAGTAGGTAAGCGACTGCCTTTGGCTGGGGTCATGATCCCGGAGACCCGGGATCGAGTCCCACATCGGGCTCCCTGCTCGGCAGGAGGCCTGCTTCTCCCTCTTTCACTCCCCCTGCTTGTGTTCCCTCTCTGACTGTGTTTCTGTTAAATAAATAAAATCTTTTAAAAAAAAAAAAAAGATTTTGAAAAGTGATTCATGAACATAATTTAAGAAAATAAGTCAGCTGAACAAGAAAAAAAATAGGACTTGGTCCTGAGGTCTGAAGGAGTCATCAGTAGAGGTACGGCTCTAGTTAATTTGCCCAGGCAACCCAGAAGTCTGTGGGGACAGTCCCGCTCGGGAACAGGCACGGCTCACCACAGGCACAGCGGAGAAGGCATTCAGGATTGACAGAGAAAGGAGCTCGTGTCATTTCACCACCTTTTAGGAGGACTAAATGATCTGATTGGTAATAAAAACAGATAAACCGAAAAGATGAAACATTTCTGTCTGGTTTATTTGTTTGCATTTTTTTAATGATAGTTCAAAGAAGGTTGTATTTGACCCCAAGATGACAGACTCCTAATTGGGAAACAAAATTAAATCTCCCTTCAAGGAGAGAGAAAAAAAATTCTGGGGTAGTCATAAAACAATGTTATTCGGCAAGAGAGAATAAACTACTGATAGACACAACGTGATTAATCTCGAAACCTGTAGCTTGGAAGAAGACAGTTGGGTGCCTAGTGCTTCTGTTTATCTGGAGTTCGAACCCCGGCAAAACATGTATAACAGAACAGTGGTCACGTTGGCTGGGAGAAGGAGTGGGTTGGAAAGGGACAGAACGGAACTTTTTGGGGTGATGGAAATGTTCTGTATGTTGATGTGGGCGTCTATGTAACTGTACCCACTGGACAAAGTCATAAACTCCTGAGCTTAAATTACATACATTTCACTGTGTGCAGATTTTGCCTTAATAAACTATTCTTTTGTATCCAAGCTCTATCTGCTGGAACATCTTTCCAAATAGTAATTACTCCTGAGAATCTAATGCTTTCAAAATTCCTTGATCCTAAAATTTAGTGTCTTTTGCCAGGGAAATAACAAAGCTGGTAATGGAGATTGCTTTGGTTTTCAGTGACTTGTGAAGTCTGTGAGCACACGTAGAGCATTTAAGTACTACACTCCTATTCCACTGAAAGGGGTCAAGTTGTCATAGTCAGTCTCAATCTAAATATAGTCACAACAAAGATTGCAAAACAAGTTAAATATATCATTTTCCCCATGATTTCCTCTCTAGCTAAGCTGTTTTACCAGTAGACTTAGATGACCAGCAGCCTCTTAATTCAAACCATAGAACTTTTTGGTGAAAATCCCTTAAAATTAAAACTCGAAGTCTTGGGGTGCCTGGGTTGCTCAGTCATTAAGTGTCTGCCTTCAGCTCAGTTCATGATCACAGGGTCCTGGGATGGAGCACCCCACACACACAAGTCGGACTCCTTGCTCAGAGGGAAGCCTGCTTCTCCCTCCCACTCCCATGGCTTAGTGTTCCCTTTCTCGCGGTGTCTTCGTCAAATAAAATCTTAAAAAAAGAAACCCGCATAAATCATTTAACTTTAGGGACGCCTGGGTGGCTCAGTTGGTTAAGCGACTGCCTTCGGCTCAGGTCATGATCCCGGAGACCCGGGATCGAGTCCCACATCAGGCCTCCTGCTCGGCGGGAGGCCTGCTTCTCCCTCTCTCACTCCCTTTCTGGCTGTGTTTCTCTCTGTCAAATAAAATTTTAAAAAAATCATTTAACTTTAACTACTTTTACTGTTTATTCTTTATATATTTGGGCATGATCATTTCCACTGAAATTTAATGTTTAAAAGCTCAGAAGTGGGATGGGGTAAGAAAACATGCAATATTAAATGTGACCCAGTGCACAGAGAGGGAAAAGTTTTTGCTTGATTTTTAACAGAAGGATCATATCATAAAAAATAGTAATTGATGGGGCACCTGGCTGGCTCAGTAGGCAGAGCATGTGACTCAATCTCAGGATCCTGACCAACCCCACTATATTTTTTTTAAAAGTCTTGTAAGAAAAACTAATTGAATAGCAAAAAGCACACCTGTCAGCTTCAAGAGTCTTGTTTCCTTGTTTTCACTAATCTAGTTCTAACAGAAAACATAGGAAAATGGTTCATGCAAGGAATTTGGGCAGAGACTTGAGAAAAAATTTAAAGGAAATACATAATCACAGTAACAAAAAATTCACTTTTAAGACTGAATTTAGAAGATGAAGATAAGGAAACAAAAAATTTTGCCACTGCAGTACATGACTTACAAAATTCTTCATGTATCATCTAAATGGCCAGAGACTTAAAGTAGATAACCCTGTCACTAAAAAAGATAAATTAAAATATTTTCTGGAACCTGTTTTTTTCCCATGGCCAGACACCTGGTGTGTTTTTCTCCCTCTGTGTTTTCCTGCCTCTGTTTAGCATTCATGTCCCGTCCTGGCAGAGTATTTGGTTTCTCGATCATTATTAAAAATCCGAATAGAGGGGCACCTGGGTGGCTCAGTCGTTAAGCGTCTGCCTTCGGCTCAGGTCATGATCTCAGGGTCCCGGCATCAAATCCTGCGTCGGGCTCCCTGCTCAGTGGGAAACCTGCTTCTCATTCTCCCACTCTTCCTGCTTGTGTTCCCTCTCTCACTGTGTCTCTCTCAAATAAAATCTTAAAAAAAAAAAAAATCCGAATAGAGAGGGTGGTACTTCTGACAGAATCCTTGATGTCTCCCCAACTCTCACATAAAGCCGCATGCTGTGATACAGCTGTGAAGCACTCCAACTTCCTGTGTGGTTGCTGTTAAGACTCAGTCACCTGTGGGGTGCCAGGGTGGCTCAGCTGCTTGAGCCTCTGACTCTGGGTGTCAGCCCGGGTTGTGATCTCGGTCCTGGGATAGAGCCCTGTGTTGGCTCCACATTCAGTGGGGAGTCTGCTTCTCTGTCTCCCTCCTGCTTGCATGAGCTCTCTCACTCAAATAAATCTTTAAAAACAGGACTCAGTCACATAAACTATACAAATCTTTGCATCCCACGTGCAGGCAGACCACACGTTTGTCAGGTCCTCATGTGATCGGGCTCTTCCGATTTCCAGCTCTGCTTGGAGGGTGCCAGTACCTTACCCAGGAATCGAGGACTGTAGAGAGGACAGACAGATGCACTCAGGGCATGAAAGAGTAATACAGGCAATTGTAAACAGACACAAATCCTTCAAAAGGGAAGATGACAATTTTTATTGTTAATACAAAAGCAAATTCGTTTAACTTCAGTCATTTGAATAATTGCAAGAGCGGCTAAGGGCTTAATCCTCACACAGGCACCAAGTCAGGCACAGTAGGTAGCTACAAATCGTAAGAAAAAGGTTTCTTTACCTTGGATTCCCACAGTTCCTACCTAGAGCATTCTGCCATGCTTTGGAATTAGGTTAAAAACACCAGCAGAGCTACTCAGTTCCCTTGAATTACCTGGTTTAAAAAAAAAAAAAAAAAAAAAAGCTAGGTATGGACCTACACTGTTCTAATAAAAACTAGTCACTAAGTCCTGGCCTGAGAGATATCCACATTTCCTTCACATCAGAAGGAACTAGTTAACTAAGAGGTGAGTCAATTTACGACAGCCCAGTGGGAGTCCTTAAAATACCGAGACCTTCCAGGCGCAGACCTCAGTCACTGAAAGCATGTGGACATCATCTGAGGGGCACGGAGCTCCACTTGCTCTTCCCCGGCGGCAGGAAAGGAGGTAGCAGGGACTTGGGCTGACATCTGGAGCACTAAGCTAATGTGCCTGGCGGAGGGGAGCCTCAGGAAGCACAAAAATGTCATTCTACCTTTGCTGTCCACAAACCTGAGGTTTCCGTGTTAAGTTTTAAAGGGCACAGTGGCATGTGTGGTGAGGCTGAAGAGACCGTTCCCATGCCGGGGCTTGCTTGAGAAATCCTAATTTTCTGCCTGATCAGACGTGGTGCCAATCTGCTCTTCCCTTATGTTAGCGAACGTTAAGATTCTAATCTCCACTCTCACCTCCGGGCCCTTAAAACATTCCCTAGTAAACAACTTGGCTAGCGTATTACTGTTTCAAGGAAGCATAGGATTAGAGGTATGTGAAAAGTGTTATTTATTGAAGGGAAGACTCAGTATGTTCCAGGATACTGGAAATCAAGAATATCCTAGAACGAAAACCATCACAGGTTGAATAAATCTACCTGACCTGAATCGTGACAGTAATATCGGTTCAAATGGAATCCAATGAACTATCACAGGAAAAGAAGAACAGTCCCTATTCCAAGTACTAGGAAATCTATATAACCCACTGACTGCTAAATTTAAACCTAGTTAATACGTCTTTTGAGTTGTGCACGTGTAATTACATTTATTTAACAAGCTGCTGCCATGGCAAGATCACTAAAGAAACAAAGCACGAATGTATCAGATGGCATCTTGCTAGAGTCACTGGAAAATGAAATGGCAGCCACATTATCTGGAGACAGAAAATTGTCCCCTCAATCCTGCTGATGATGGTCTACCACACACGGGTCTGTAAGAGGATTCATGGCACACTTTACTCTGATAAGGTAGGCCAACACTGTACAGAACACAGAATCATTCCACAGGCCGCTGGAGGAAAACTGCACGTGTGACAACGGGTTTTAAAGGTTCAGAGTTGCCTGTTGAGAGCTGTCATAAAAACTGTTTGCCCCTCGACTACCTGAAATCCGTCCCCAAAGCCACGAAGCCCCCCTTCCCGTGGTGGCTGGCGGTCTGTGAGGAAGTCCGTGCCATGCAGGAGAGGAGCTCAAGTCCCCGTGAGACAGTCATCACAGACCGCGGGGTGGTGACACTTGTGACTAGTCTTCCTGAAGATGCCAGGGAGGTTTAGCTGATTTTTCTTAACAGTTCATCATGGAAACAGTTTTTGACCAGAGGGCTGGCCTCTGTCTTGGGTTGCAAAACTGCATCTGACGGAAATCGGGCCCCAGCATCTCTGCAGCACTGGAGTGGAGAGGGTGCCGGGACCATCCGCGGGCACCCATGCAAAGTCCGTCCCACACTGGAAACACAGTTCTTGTCGCTGGGGGAACTAGCAGACAAGGACGGGTTACCTCTTGTTACAGGGAGCCACCTGTATGTTTACAATTCACAAAATTTTTACATTCAATTATCACGTATTTCAAGATTTTCCGTTCCAGACAAACAAATATACATGGGCTTAAAGATTCAAGAACACTTTACTATTTGTCACTTAATTTCACGGCAATACATACTCAGTCCAACTCTTCTGGTTTGATTTTACATTGATTTTCACTGGATAAGTCTTTTCTGTAAATTAAAAACAAGAAATGGATGCTGTATTTCCCCTCCCCCACAGTAAGATTTAAAGTGGCAATTACTTCACATGTTCATTTCAACAATACCTTCTTCTCTTCGATTCAGTTCATTAATTTAAGAAACTATAAATAACCTAGCATGAAGTTGTCTACAGAGCATTAATGTTAAGAAGATGCAAAGACCACTGTGATTCTAATGTATCTACACTACAGCTGGAGGAAAAAAACGTCTGGGTCCGTATTATCCTCATCTGCAGCCAGTGCCCCTACTGCGTTCCCATGGTCAGCCGCATTCACTCACTCCCGGGGCAGAGACAACAGCACAGAGCCCCACACAGCTCTGCAGAGCCCAACATCACATGCTCCCGGTTCGTGCCAGACATTTCATTTCCTCATCCCAATCACTAGCTAGGGTGACTAGGAGTTTAAAATGCATCGACTCTGAATGACTACTTCCCAAGAACTTCCAAGTCCATATTTAACAGTGCGGTTTCTTTTAAATGATTAGATCGTCTTTTGCACACAAATGTGTAAAAGAATCCAATAAAATCTCTATTTCATAATGACATTTGTATTCGTGATCTCTTCTTTTGGAGGTGGGCCCTTGACAGTTGGTGGTGTCCATGTTGATTTGAAGAGTCTTGGCAACATGCACATAATATTCTAAAAGTGTAAATGTTTTAACAGCAAACAGAACTAGTTTTTAAAAAATATGCTCAATTTAAAAATGGAAATCTATTTTTGAAAATACTTTCAACAACTCTTGAGCTTTTAAAGATTCATTAAAATCCAAGCAATTGCTATTTTGTTCCTATTAACTTGGAAGTACAAAATGTCATATGTACTGATTACAGCTCCCATATTTCCCAGAGAAATAAAAGCCCAGAGATTTGCTGATATAATAAAATTTAGCTAAATTTCATGCAATTTTATGGTTATGAGTATAGTTATAGGAAGCTGTACGACATTAACTTTGCTCTGTCCATAAGCTATAGCCTCATTCATGAAATGAATGGTAATTCTATAGTTAAGATTAGAATAGGATTAGATTTTTATATTTTGTAACTGGAAATACAGTCTGACTAGGCTTTTCTTTTCTGAGGGAAGGGACGTGTCATTAAATACACAGTTACGAAGTATCTTATTTAGAGATAAACCACGATCTAAAAGAGGCTCAGTCTTTGATAAATGGCAAGAACCCTCAGAATCACGGGGGGCTTCCAATAAACCAAGAAAGTGGCTCCTCATTTCCCATTTATTCTCATTAAAAATTTCAGTCGTGACAGTTACAGTATAAAGTCAGCCTTCAAGCTAAAAACCACCCCAGTGCTCCACTGTGGTTCATCCAAATAACAGTTTAGCAAATTTCAGCTTTATATTTAAGAAAACAGTCAATTTCAAATAACTGAGAAAAACTTTGATACTGTGCTTGATTCTACTTATCACTGTTAACTTTAGTCTGTGCAGATTCAGATGTTTCGAAATATGTGTTCCTTTTGTGGCTAGATGAGATTTGCTTTAAACCAGCAAGGATCATCCAACCTTTAAAATTACTGATACAAATAGCAAACGGAGTAATTTGCAGAACTGGCACTTGCAATGGATACAGTTTTCATACTAGATGCATGCAGCTCTTATAAATACTAAAGGAGGCATTTTTGCCAGGCCTCAACATGCTTTCTTTATTGCAAATCCCACTAATTTAACAAGTTAATGGAATTTTCTGTAGGGGTACAATTTCATTACGCTTTACTTATAAAAACTACAGTACGCTGCTCTTTTACTTTAAAACAACTTACTGTGTTTAAGAAATCACGTTGAATATAAATTGGCAGAAAACAGCTGGCAGATCTACTACTAAAGCAGTGTACCAGCTCCACAAAGGTATTCAATTAGACATATGCATTAACCATCAAAGGAAGGGGTCAAACTAATGCTTTCCTTTAATACAAACTTGCGCATCGTTTGGAAATGCCTCATTTAAAGTAGTTGGGTAGGGAAAGAGTTTAGAAAAATCCAAGTCATAAAATGTACTCAATTACTTGTTAAGTTAAAAAGCTAATGCAACAATGTTACATCCAGATAAAAAACGTTATTCAAAAGCAATTCAAATACCGAAAAGGATTTCAAATTGAATATTTTATTAACATGGTAGTTTTCTGTAACATGTGCACACACTCGCACACTCAGAATCATCTGCCTGGGGGGGAAAAAAGACTAAGTACGCCTAAGGGGAAAAGGAAAAATGAAAAAATTCCTGTAAGTTTTCATTATTGTAGGCAATTATGTCCACATCACTTACAAAGCTATTGCCAAATCTGTCCAAGGAAGCAGAGTTTGGGAGGGGAAGGAAAAAAATCTGGGGGAAAATTCAACAGTGGCATAGCAGAGCTCTCAATATGAGAAAGCTGACATAATGTGGACTTTTGCTGTGGATTTTTGTCTTTGCAAAATATGGGAAGAAGTTTGTCAATGGGCAGAAAATAAGAGAAGGCGGTGTGAAGTAGGCTTCTGCAGTCAATTTTCCTCACAGTATTGTGCAGGGTCATCAAGAAAATGCTTAGTCTTTCTCTGGAACCAGTTTCAGAACTTTTCCAATTGCAATGGTTTTACCTAGAAATGAAAGAAAAAAAAAAAAAAGAAAAACACACACACACAAAAAACAAAAAACAGAAACAAAAACCCTTTTTCAGTAGTTAACAGCAAAGCTACATTAGGTATTCAAAATCATGAAATCATTTTTCACAATGTAAATTACTAAATAACTGGCTTTACCACTGAAGACAAGATTTCTGATTAGGTAGTCTTAGTAAGCGGATCTTTACAGGGTGGATGGAGTTGAAAAATCACCTCCTTTATCATAACCCTAAGTCTGGACAAGTAAAATGTGGAATACCCATACCATGGAATACTATTTGGCAATAAGAGGGAATGAATTACATTCAATACATGTTACAACATGGCTGACCCTCAGAAACAGGCCAAGTGAAATAAACTAGACACTGAAGACCAAAAATTATATGGTTCTATTTATATGGCATGTCCCAAAAAAGGCAAACAGAAAGATCAGTGACTGGCTAGGGATAGAAACACAAAGTGACTTGTAAACAGGTATAAGGGTTTTTTTTTTTTTAGATGTTCTAAATGTTCTAAAATTAGACTGTGGGGATGGCTATATAACCATGTGGACAGACTAAACTTCATGAAACTGCACATTTAAAACAAGTCAATTTCAAGGTATATAATTGAACTCAATAAAGCTGTGAAGAGAGATTCTCAGTCCTATTGTAACAGGTACAAATCCCACCAGGTCATGTGAAAAATCTTAAAGCCAAGCTACTCTTTAGGAAAAAACAAACTCTGGGGTTACACATTCTTGCTACATTAATCTCTTCTGTCCATCCTATTCTGTCAGTTTCTTTCTTTTTTTTTTTTTTAAGAAATAAATCTTTTTTTTAAAGATTGTATTTATTTCACAGAGAGAAACACAGCCAGAGAGTGAACACAAGCAAGGGGAGTGAGAGAGGGAGAAGCGGGCTTCCTGCTTGGCAGGAAGCTGAAGGCAGTCGCTTAACCAACTGAGCCACCCAGGCACCCTATTCTGTCAGTTTCTAATTGGTAACTAAGATTCTCATTTTGTTATCTTAATAGGACAAAGCCGAGTAACCAGGTTCACTATTAACCAAGAAGAACTTAAGATAATGATTTAAAAATACAGTGAATACAGGGGCGCCTGGGTGGCTCAGTTGGTTAAGCGACTGCTTTCGGCTCAGGACATGATTCCGGAGACCTGGGATCGAGTCCCACATCAAGCTCCCTGCTCGGCGGGAAGCCTGCTTCTCCTTCTCTCACTCCCCCTGCTTTGTGTTCCCTCTCTGGCTGTGTTTCTCTCTATCAAATAAATAAAATCTTTAAAAAAAAAAAAATACAGCGAATACTGTCTTTATGATACCTCTGAGCTAAGGTTCAGGAGTTGTATGCACCATCGCATCCCCAGTGCTTGCCACAGTTCCTGACGTGCAAGAAACACACAGTAAATTTTCTGTCGAACAGAACTAGAACTTGCGAGGTGCTGACGCTCTACTTTAAGTGAACCACAATGTTTTATGGAAAGTTTTCCACACTCTTAAATAGTTATCTGAGTTAGAAATATTAATGATCCACAGAGAAACATTTATTAAGAGCCATTTTGTTTTCATGCTACCGAAGAGTGCCATGGCCACAAGACAAGATTTACTCAGAACTAGGTAGAAATGGACACCCACACCAAAAAAAGAGGACACCAAACCTCTATGAAAACCAGGTGCTGAAAGACCACCAGGGTGTGTCCTCTTCCGCACACTGTGTGCATAGTTGATTTGAAAGCGTCTCCCGACCACACAAATGACAAGGTTTTACTCAGAGGCCTGTATGGCGAAACCTTGCTTACATGGTTAAGCCCTTCAACATAAGCTTTGATCACACATATTATAAAGGATTTTGTCACAGAAATGTCTCATTTAGTAAATAAAGTTACTCTGAAGGCCCACAACTTGCAAAACATCAAAATTAAGATTCTTAATCTACAGCATATTGCTACAATGCACGGTCGGTTCTGTCTGTTCAATTCGCTCAACTCATAAAACATTTATTATAGGAACACATTATAGAACATGCAACCAAGTTTTCTAGAACTTGTGATGCACGCCGTACTCGGACGGAACAAGCTCCACATCCCAGAGGTGCCACAAGACATCAGTATAAAGGCTTACCCTCATCTCTTAAGGTAAAGCGCCCCATCTGAGGGAAGTCTTTAAAGGTCTCAAGGCAGATGGTTCCCGCTGTCCTTAAGCGAGCAATGCACACTTGATCTTGTTTCACAAAACGGGGTCGAGTCTTACTTTTTTCTCCTGATTTTTTGTCTACCAAGCAGATTAAGGCCTATGCAAGGAAAAAGGATGAGATCAGAACACCGAGTAAGAGAATCTTTAAGAGGAGTGCAAATAAGAGTACATCACTACGGCCGATTAGAAATGATCAAGATAGTCTCCAAACACATACACAAACAAAACCCCAATTAACTTAATTATCAATTAAGACTCACTGTTATTTCGACTTCCTCAATACAGGTGTGAATATGCAGCACCGCATTATAACCTGGGCAGATGATGGATTTGTGCTCTATAATCACTATCTGTCAAACAAAAAAAATTCACATCTTTATCCCTAGGGTAAAAAAAGCGTTGAATGTTCTCCAGCTCCATATAGTACTGCAATAGGGAACTCACTGTCTCAAGTTATTTTTTAGTTAGAAGTGCTGGGTCAGGTAGCCTGATATCCTTGCCCTACTGATCTTCTTGGCCAAACCGAGACTTTAGAAACAGAGCAGGCAGACTACTTCTCTGACTAATCTTCCCTCCACCTCCCCCAGGGGTTAGAGTAATCACTACCACTACAGCTGCTTGTGGTTTTTTCCATTCCAGATGTGAACTTCTCATAATTTTACCCAATTCTCAATATCTCAGGTCCAGTAAAAGTAAACAACCTTGTATCTGGCATCAAAATCTAATTTATCCACATAGCTTGTAACAGAACTAAAAAAATTATTTGAGCTACACTGTCATTCTTCTGCACAAGTCAGGATGCCAACAACAGAAAAACTGTGTTTTCCTCTCTAGAAAGTTACTGACTCTGAATGAGCAGACACACCCTAATTTCCAAAGCAACTGTGCTCTATTTTGCACTAAAATGTTTAAGTAATAATATATATTATTAACAGGAGATCAAAAATAAAAGGAACTTGGGGTGCTTGGCTGGCTCAGTCAGTAGAGCATGGGTCTCAATTTCAGGCTCATAAGTTCAAACCCTACATTGGGCATGAAGGCAATTTTAAATTCTAATTTCATTTAGTCAATAAAGATCACAAAGACAATTACGATAACAAGTTTACCTGGGCATCAAATGTGCGTCCAGAATGACAAAGATTATTAAGATCACAAAGTATGAATCCCGGAAGAATCTCCTCCTCTTCAATTCCTTTCAGTCTGATTTTGAGGTTTTCACCTGGGGCTACAGAATCAGTTTCTACATCATCAGAAAGGATTCCAAGAACTTCGACATTGTGCTTAAGGAAAAAAAAAGGGCAGCAAACGATCAAACCCAAGACTGGGGATTTCCTGACACGTACACTGCAGAGCAGAACATCAAATGATCTGACTATTCATTTGAATTCTTACAAGCCACGTTTTCCTAAGGTTATGGATTAGCCACAACACTTACTTGAATATAAAACTTTATTACATTTATATGACACGAATTTCATGAAAATTATATCCTAGATATATAAACTGCCATTTAAAATATTAATTCATCAGTTTTTTACTATCACATCCTAATAATTTCCAAAACTAAACACAGTATAGACTAGCATTTGCCTTTTTACCTTTTCAAGATTAAAACATTAAATCTAGTATTTGGATTTTAATTTTATGAATGTCATTTTCATTATGATTAAATTCCAGGATTTAATGGGTCCAGCTTCTATTACCCATCAACTCCAAGTATCTGAAGACTGTGCTTCTCCAAAGATATTTGAACAATTAAACTTTAAAAGAATACTACTTAGGGGCACCTGGGTGGCTCAGTTGGTTAAGCGACTGCCTTCGGCTCAGGTCATGATCCCGGAGACCCGGGATCGAGTCCCATATCCAGCTCCCTGCTTGGCAGGAGCCTGCTTCTCCCTCTCTCTCTCCCCCTGCTTGTGTTCCTTCTCTGGCTATTTCTCTCTGTTAAATAAATAAAATCTTAAAAAAAAAAAAAAAGAATACTACTT